>LBLO01000001.1:0-207970 GCA_004354395.1 Chondrostereum purpureum
CGACCCTCTGCACCTTCACTCGTTCCATCTAGACCCATCTTCTCTCCCACAAGCGCTGATGTTCCCCCAGCGTCGCCTCCAAGGATACCTAACGCCAACCATTTCGAGCATAAATTGATGAGGGTGGTGGACGTGAAGGAGGAAACGAGGTGTGTAATTTCTGATGACGTAACTCTCTGCGATCATGTGCTTGTAATCCAAAAAACGCGCTCACATCTCGTCACAACTGCTCAGTGTTCTTGCAGGTCGACATAACGTAGTNATCCGTCGATAAGAGGATGCCGTTGCACGAGCGGAAGCGGGATGGGAGTGAAATTTCCACAGGCTAATCTTCCCGTCTAGCGAAAAGCCATTCTAGCCTCTGCGTGTACAACTCTCTCATATAGTGATCTCTAAACTCCTTCGCCCAACGACTGGTAGGTACCTCCTCCTTAACAAAATGATTCGTTTAGGTATACCGATGATCGTATTGGAAGTGGAAAATAGGAACTGTTCCAACATCCCATCGTCTTAGTCGAAGTGGTCAGAACATCGGAGGGGACAAGAGGGGGATAATCACTGAAATTTTCTACCGCGACCATCTTATCGACGAGCGAATTGGTCTCTTTGACAGGATGGAACAGCTGTAAATCAATCCTAACCTCCTGTTGCTTTCCTTCCGACTTCCACCCATCCATCACAACGACGTCGACTGACTGGAAAGATTCTCTTTCCTCGATGATTACTATCTGCCACTTCAAATCTCAGACAACGGACTGGTGCACGATGCTACTCCCCCGTTAATTCGGCAATAAAACACAACACAATTCACGATTAATATACAGAGAGAATGAGCATTTTTACTTTGGGTTGTTGTCTGCCAGGTAATACGAATGTATCTATCAGAAATTCTGGTGGTTCATCGCAGGGAAATGTAGGTAGAAAACGAGACACGAGTCAAAGAAACAGGAATGACGGGGATATTTTAGGTATATTCGGACGTTTAACCGTTCGAGCAGGGATAGGATTGAGAATCGGTCAAAATGGGTCTGAGTCCTGAAATCGAACATGCTTCGTCAGTTGAACGTAACCTACTCGATGGATAGTATACTCACCAGCGCATCCACTACGTACGTATGCTCGACCCATGGTTCCCCCGCTCTAAGTCAGGATCTAGAGTTCCAGGCCCGGGGNATCGGAGAGAGGATGTTAACGCCGCCAACGATGCATTGGGACTCAATGTGGAAGGAGATGAAGGGGTGTCTATAGGGTCTTCGACGACAGCTCTGCCAGATCGTACTGTACCGTCTGGGAGAGGAGACCCTGGACCAATGGAATCGTCTGGGACCGCCTGAACAGGCGAGGAGGAGGTCATCGATGGCGTTGGGCCAGCCTGGATTAGAGCCGCATCAACCGAAGTCGGTGTCCCACCCGTTTGCAATACTGATACTGGGAAGGGGGAGGAACCATCAAAATGTCTCAAGTCATTGTAGCCGTCTATCTGGTCTGCAATTTTGTGTTTCTCTACACTTGTGATGAGCTGTTCGAGCAGAGAGTCGTGTTCCTCTGGTTCGAGGTCTATGTCATACCAAAGAAGTTCGCGCCTTGCTCGATTCCAGTAGCGAAATAGATATCCTTTGTCCTCGTCGCCAAGAACGAATTGATCTAACCATGGTGCAATATCCATCACTGGAGCGGCATCCAGGCATGATTCTAAACGCTGAAAAATCGGGTCGAAGTCTAGAAACACCTTTCGAGCCTYYTTCGGTGGGAYTAATATTGGGGTGCCACATGTCAAACGGTATACAGCACAATACCTAGTAAATAGCAGTAAATGCGTCTCAGCCAGACTGCAGGGAGCAAATCGACTGAGGGAAAAGAAAAGAAAGAAAGACGCGCGTACGCGCGTCCCGGACGGTGGCTGTGCACGGGAAAATGTGACGAAAGTCGTCACACTCCTCCGTTAGAATCCGACACTCCCACTTGTGCATAGTCTGAGTCCCAGTGCATGAGCGAACTTCCAATGCTTCTCTTTAGACAAAGCCTTGGTGAAGATGTCAGCTACCATCTCGTCGGTGGGGACGTAGCGAATAATCGCCTTCCCCGAAGCCACTACATCATCGCAAACATAGTGGTACTTCCGTTGTATGTGTTTGGTGCGAGCACGGAATTGTGGATCCCTCGTCAGAATAATCGCAGCCTGATTGTCACAATTGAGAGGGGTGGCAGACTTCTGAGGATGCCCGATGTCCTCAAAGAAGGTGCGAAGCCAGGCTAGATGCTGGCCGGCATTACTGAGTCCGATATACTCAGATTCGGTGGTAGAGAGAGCAACCATGGTCTGACGCTTGCTTGACCAGGAGATAGCACCGTTCGAGCTAATAAACGTGTAGCCTGAAGTCGAGCGAGAGATCGCTTCTTGATCCCGAACCACCATCAACTACATTTCTTCCCACGGTCAACAAACGACCTGAGGAACGAGACAGACGGTGGTAGGGCAATAGATAGCTTGATAAAATTCCATAACAACTTCTTATCATTCATCACTGCTTTCGAAAACTGAATATATCAGGACAAAAACTAAATAGTGGAAACGATGTCGAAGCCTCCCACGAGGCAACAGCAACCCCGACAATCCTCGGCGACTACAATACCAGCGCCAGCACTACCGATGCAAACCAGAGACAAATTAGAGGCAGCCAGAGAATCGCTAGAAGGCAGCTACATGGAAAAGGACTACCAGCCGACGACAAGCGACCTAGCCACATATCTGGAACAGATGTGTATGGTAAAGGGACTATCGGCCAAAGACCTACGAGCAGGGGTACAAGCAATTGCAACGCTGCTAAGGGAATACGACGCTGAGCAATCGGCAATAGCAGTAGCAAGCGTGCTACAGGAGGAGGTTGCGAAGATTACAGGAGAGGCGGTGGATGGGGTGATGCAAAACACGCAGGAGACGTTCAAGAAAATTGAGGAAATCTGGGAGGAAAAGACACGAAGCTTTGAAGGAAAGGTGCAAGAGCAGGTAGAGAAAATGCAGGAGATGATCATGAAGCTGACGGAGGGCCGTGGGGGAGAGGAGGAAAGTGAGGAGGGAGAGATAGTGAAAGATAACAAACAAGGAAGAACACAAACCATGGCGGAGAGACTCACGCTGCTCAGAGGAATACCACAATCACAGACAATCCACCAGAGAGCCATCGACCGAAACGGACGCCTTGAATGCCAGGTGGTATTGAGGCCGGATGATGTTGCGGACCCTACGGCTCTAGATGGACTCAATCCAGCGGCACTTGTGGAGAAAGGAAACCAGGCGCTAGCAACACTAGCAACGACACCAGGGTTTCCGAAAGACATACGATTTGTAGGAGCTCATCGGAGCAACTCAAACTGCATCATACTACAGCTAAACGACAAAGAGGCAGCAGAATNGGTTCGGAATCACCGAAACATGGAAAGCATCAATAATGCACTAGGTACGTCGAAAATCCGTCCGGTAGTGATTGAAGTTATGGTGAAATGGGTACCGTTGGGGATGAATCTTGGGGACCCGGAGCTCTTACGGAGACTGGAGAAAGATAACGGCCTAGTACCACACTCCCTGTACTCCATACGGTGGATTAAAAAGCCAGAACGTAGAGATGATTGGCAGAAAACTGCGTTTGCGATGCTAGGGTGCATGAATGGAAACACAGCCAATATCTTGATGCAGAAGGGCTCAATTTTCTTTAACGGACATGTACTGGCAGCGGAGAAGCCAGAGGGTTCTCTGAAAAAGTGTGGCAAATGCCAGAAGTGGGGCGTATCACACAGAGCTGCGACATGTCCGAATGAACACAATACRTGTGCTCGGTGTACGGGAAACCACAGGACGGCAGAGTGCCAGATYGTAGACCCAGCAGAGCTTAAATGTGCGAACTGCGGTGGAAATCATAGTGCAGCAGACCGAAGCTGTCRTGTTTTCAAACAGAAAACAGCAGACCAGAGACGTTCTAACCCCCAAGCGAAATACCGGTTCTACCCCACAGCAAACCCGTCATCGTGGGAGATAAGGGAAACAGAGAACGAAACTACCCGCATTCAAACCCCCCTTACTGGACAGGATGGATACACACTAGTACCACCGCGCAGACGACCAGAATGGAGATCCTTTTCACCAGAGCCACAATGGGGAGACCGACCACAATCACAAGAGAGGAGATGGGCAGACCTACCGCCGCTGCCACGAAACCAATTCACCAACCCATTTGGCCCACTAGACCCCGACGCACCTCCATCCCCACGACCTACGTACCTTTCGCGATCGAACCTCACCCCCTTGGGCACAATGATGTCATCACAAGCGCAGAGAAACCCCTCACCTAACGCATGAATAGCACACCAGACACGTCAAATAACCAGCGGAGGGAAGGATACAATGATAGCGAGCTACGGATAATCCAGCAGAACCTGAACGGATCTAGGATTGGACAATCGGCGTTCATACACCAACTCGAAGGCTTTCACATCGCACTCTTACAGGAACCGTATATCAATCATCAAGGAAACACAATCGCACCGCCAGGGTGGGTAGCAGTATACCCAACAGGCCACCACGACAGGAAGGAGAAAACTCGCTCCATCATCTTGGTACGGGGAGACATGGCAACGGATGAATGGATGAGCCTCGACATCGAGCATTCTGACCTAACGGCGGTAGAACTCACGATACCGGAGTTTGGCAAGGTACGTATATTTAACATTTATAACAATGGGAGGGACAACTCGACGCTYGATGCRCTGCGAGAATATTTAAGACGACACCCAAGGGCGTCACGGGCGTCCAGACTCAGGATGGACCTGATTGGAGGCGACTTCAATCGCCAYCATCAGCTATGGGAATGCGAGCATAATACCCACCTTTTCACGTCTACAGCCGCACACCTGGCTGACCCACTCATACGCATGATGACCCAACAGGAATGGGCCATGCCATTGCCACAGGGCATGCCAACCCTCCGAGCATTTCACACAAAGAACCTAACCAGACCCGACAATGTCTTCTGCTCAGAGGAATTCAGCGACATGTTCACCACCTGCGAAGCTAGACCAGCGCAGATTCCCCCACGCACTGACCATTTCCCAATTATTAGTATCATTGACCTCGCGCCAGAAATCAACAAATTCTCACCACGACGGAACTACAAGGCAGCGGACTGGAAAGAGTTCCGGAAAGAACTCGAGAAAGAGCTGGAGACGATAAATCCACCACAGAGGGTAAAATCGAAGGAGGAGTTTGATGCGACAATGACAACCCTGAACGCTCTGATAGACAAGGTAACCGACAAGCTCATTCCATGGATGAAACCGAGCCCGTACAGCAAACGGTGGTGGGATGRAAAGCTGAAGGAGGAGAAACGGGCACTGGACCGGATCGCAAAGAAAGCATGGAAGAAGAAGTGGATGGGGGATGACGAACTGAAGGAGGAGCATGCAGCAGCGTTACGACACTATGGGAACGTTATCGAGACAGCGAAGACAGAACACTACTACAGCTGGCTCGAGGAAGGGGTTAGTCACGGGGGAGATACATGGGTGGCAGGAAAGTTTGTGCTCGGAACCCCAACAGACGGYGGACGAGTGCGAGTCCCAAGCCTCGAAAAGGTAGGGGAGAACGGACAGAAAACCCGAGTAAGCAGCAATGCGGAAAAGGCAGAGATGTTCCGAGATGCGTTCTTCCCTCCACCGCCAACGGAACCACTGGATACAGGGGACGAGGAGCCATACCCAGAAGCCAAATGGAAATTCAGACACATTACTGACAAGCAGATCGAGAACACTTTCAGGAACATGAAGGCGGGAAAAGCAACCCTACCAGGAACACCGTGTAATGATATGCTCCGGAACTGCGCTGACCTTTTGGCACCACGAATAGGCCCACTATATCGAGCAACCTTTACCCTCAAGTACTACCCAGACTACTGGTCAAGAACCCTGACATTTGTCGCGCGGAAACCAGGCAAACCAGACTACCGACAGGTAAGTGCGCATCGTCCACTTCAAATATCAAATGGATGGGGCCGTGGCGTCTATGCTTGCGTAGCACAAGACATCCAATACGGGTGCGAAAAGCATGGGATTCTGCCAAGCCGCCATTATGGGGCAAGGCCAGGACGATCAGCCATAGATGCGGTAATGGAACTCGTATGCCAGATAAAACACATTTGGCGGCAGGGGGAAGTTGCCACAGCTTTGCTGTTAGACGTGAAGGGTGCATTCCCAAGCGTTGACGTTGATGTTTTGCTGGAGGAACTCAGACGGCGGGGAATACCAGAGCAGTATGTTCGGTGGATCGAGATCCGGATGTCAGAACGGACGATGGTGATATCATTTGACGATCACGTCTCAGTACCATTCAAAGTGGAGAATGGGCTGGATCAGGGGGACCCGTTATCAGCCCTTGCATACATTTTATATAATGCAGGTATCCTAGAGCTGCTACGGAAAGACGAGCAAGGAGGTGGATTTATAGACGATGTCTCAGCACTTGTGCGCGGAAAGAATTTTTACCATAACCCATCAGAAAATACAGGACATTATGCTGCGAGATGGGGGCATCCTTCAATGGGCCCGCCGACGRCGMTGYGAATTCTCAATACCAAAATTTCAAGGAATAGACTTTACTCGACGCACTCAGCCGATACAGCCCACACCCCGACAGGGAAACATCAATAGTGGAACGGCGCAGACCTCGCCCCAAGAGGGAAACACAAATGGAGGTCCTGCACGAGCGGCACAGAGAACAATAGATTCATTTTTTAGTAGACGAGAACCACCACCAGCACACCCRGRMCAAAACMCAAACCCGACTCYGATCCCGCCTCAACGAGGAAAAGTMAAAGGAGGACGRAAAACGGYACGGGGAGAACCTATYCAGCTGGGYGARCACACRATCATGCCRGCAGACTWCGTAAAGCTGCTCGGAATAGTMATAGACGCAGCGCTGAACTTCAAGGCGCAGATGGGATCGATGGTGAARAAGGGRGCGGCTTGGATAGCAGGGGTACAACGGCTGACGAAGGTGTCGAGGGGAGTAGCAGGCGAGACGATGAAGAAACTGTGGGAGCATATCGCAGTTCCGAAGATATACTATGGCGCAGAGATCTTCATGACACCACAAACATCRACCAAAGGAGATCGKGGAGGAAGGGTGCGARYGGTACCAAAGGAGATGRTTAGGAAGGCRGAGAGYATACAGCGACGAGCGGCTGCACTAATYGCAGGGGGAAACGGACGATCAACGCCAGGTGACACGYTGGATTTCCACGCCAAYATMYTACCAGCCAGATTTGCGATAGCGAAGAAAAGGCATAATGCTGCAACACGCCTAGCCACCCTTCCGGAATCTCACCCACTCGCAGCTGCTGTTGAGGCAGTAGTGAAGAACCCAAACATYRGCAAGTTCCCCAACCCRATTCATGAYCTAATGAAYGAGTTCAAGATGGCMCCWCGGAAAACRGAGACGATAAAGGCGGTGCGGAAAAGCCCAAAGTGGAGRTTCACRGGCGAGTGYTGTATAACGGMGGATGYGAAGACAGCGATGCAGGAGGAAARGGATGATAAGGCGGAGYTSAAGRTTTTCACTGAYGGATCGGGGAARGATGGCTTTATTGGGGCGGGYGCGGTGATGTWTAGRGATGGGCTRGAGGTTGAAACRAAGAGGTTCAGGTTAGGCAAGGAAGAGTTTCATGAGGTGTACGATGGGGAAGGAGTAGGRCTRCTGATGGGACTGRGYATGGCAAAGCAGGCAAAGCGAATCGCAGGACGGMGCATCAAATCGGTCAGCTTCTAYGTCGACAACCAGGCATCAATCAAAGCAGTYGARAAYCGGAAACCTAACTGCTCGCACTACATCTGGGATGCMATAAACAGWGAGGCTRTYGAACTACGAAAAGCYCACCCTGACATCAAAATCCGGATCTGCTGGATTCCAGCACACAAGGGGGTAATGGGAAATGAGCGCGCGGATGAGGAGGCRAAGAAGGCMGCAGAGGGWGAYACTATCACRCCTGACGAAACATTCCCCACACTCCTCCAGAAATCACTTCCACGAAACAGAAACTCTCTTCGGAAGACGTTCAACCGGAGATTAGCAGAGAGATGGGCACGGGAATGGAAGGCATCCCCTCGTTATAAACGACTGCAGCAGATCGACAGCTCATTATCACCGAAACCATACCAAAAACTCATTAGCGGCCTACGRAAGGTACACTCGACCATCCTATTCCAGYTACGSTCAGGAATCATTCCCCTCAAYGGAAGACTYCAYCGMATCAAYAARGYRGATTCYCCAAACTGCACCCATTGCGAGCGGCGGGAGACGGTCCAGCAYTACCTAATYCATTGTACGAAATACCACMGACAACGACAACAGATGCAATGTGATGTGGACCGCAATGACATGACACTCGCGAAGCTRYTGACRACRAGACGATACCTACCCTCYCTCCTGAAATTCGTAGCAGAYACGAARCGWTTCCAACACACWTTCCCAAARATCCCAGACCTAGTGCTRCCRGAAKCYGARTACGACGACGATGATRGTGTTCMATAAGCAACCAACCAACCAGTATACGCAMMAACAYRCTAATAAWTCTAAAAYCCACCTAATCTCGAAACTGCTTCCACCAATATACCTCACGAGCAACCTGATAGATCGGTCGGGTTGTGGTGTTTGAAGCTTTCCGAACACTATCMTATCGTCTCCGGTGCAGCCGATCTGCGCTTATAGGGCAAACATACCTGCCTACCCTTTTTAGCTCCTGCTATGCGCTCCGTTTCACGAGCCCTAGCCTAGCTCATGCTGATGCCCAGTTGCCAAACTTAAAAGTAGATAACAAGGACGAAGTAGATAGATAGACAGTATTTTCCCTACCATATGTAGTACAGTACATTACGGGGGTAACCTCCATGATTTAAAAAAAAAAAAAAAGATTGAGCGGCTTGGTAAGAGGTTCAAAGAATTAGAAGGAATCTTGTATGTTCGTTCCATTTCGTTCAGGCCCGATCAATCTAATGGCCTCGGCAGCTCTTTGTTTTCATCAGCGGTGGTGAAGACTGTTTTGTAAGGAAACGATGCCATAACGMKWCTCAGCCTCCAAGATAGCGGCGTTCCAGCGCAATATTACCCGGGTTGAACTGACGAGATGAACGTAGACGCTGATGGATTATTCCTTACCGCAGTCCATGTCAGATGACAAACTAGCCTCTACTCGCCTTCTTTGATACCGTTCCTACCCTRCYCCTTCCCTTCTTCCTSTACYCMCCACGACYTCACTCACTTTTNGTATTTTCTKTCTTTCTATCCCCAGTGCCGCTCGCAGAAGCCTGATTCTGCTTGAAACGCGTATCTCATGTGTACCCAGACCCCGCCCACGTCCCATACTACGACCATAATGCTCATCCAGCCACGATAGACCATCAGAGTCAGATTCACGGACCTGTACGTTCACGCTCTCTGTTTTTCCCAGCTTCSGCCCAAGCCAGGTCTGGCCTCCCAGTCTATTAAACAATAGTCTCTCGGCACTGGTTCTCATTCTCATCTTCCTCCATATCGTGTCTGAAGACTCTGAACAACAACTAATACCATATTCAATTTATAGCCATCGGGACTCACAGCATATCAGCAAACATTGCTTGAAGAAGAGCATAGATTTTACACTACCTTCCCTGACGCTGCCAAAGCGTCGTACAACCAGCAATGGGCCTACTATAACGAATTCCAGTTCCAAGGAGACACCGGACTCTTTGCATCAGACTCGTATGCCTCTCAGTACTCTAAGCCTGAGCATCTGTCCCCAATTCATATCCCTTTCAATCCTGCCCACCAAGGCTTGGCCTCCAGCTCTTATTATACTCTCTCAGCCCATGCGAGTTTAACTTCAAACGATCTATGGCCCTCGTCCACCTCTTCGCTCTCCCCGGACTCTGCTGGTACGCAATTGGCCCAAACTAAGCATCATAAGCTTCAACACCAATCAGGAGTGTCTGCACCCGGACAGACGGGGCAGGCGGTACGTCCCGCTTCCATTTGTTTTCAGATGTCGCTGAGCAACTTGCGTTTAGGCTCTGGCCACAGGACCGCTTATATTTGAAGTCCAGAAGCGTTCAATGCAAACCGACTCCGTTGTTGAATTGTCTAGTCAAACATATCCTTCTCCTCTTCCCACTCTTCTCGATCCTTGCCCGACGGTTGAACCGATCATGGATTCGTTATCCCCAGACGACTCACCCATGACCGCGGCATCATCGAGCACTGTCAATGCGCGACCTACTCTCGCCGCTAGTTCGAAGCCTTCACGAGGATCCTCAACCAAACAGAGGAAACTCCAGAAGNCCTCCCGCAAGGCCACCAGCGCGGGAAGGCCTCTGAAGAAAACCGACTCGGCTGAGGACAAGGAGAAGAAGGTGCCTTCTTTGGCATGCTACTTCTGTCGGCATCGCAAGATTGCCTGTGGGCAAGCGGATCCGTCGTCCCCAGATAAGACTTGCAAGTAAGTGTTATTTCATGATATCACAGAGGAAATTGTCTGATGTCTTCCCAACTTCTATTCTAGTCAATGCCAACGCCGGAAACTCGAATGTGTATATCCAACTGAAAGTCGACGCGGGATGCGCAAGAGGAAGGACGAGCACGATTGTGACGGCTCGGACCCAAATTCAGAGATGTAAGAGTTTGACTTGGTCTATGAACTATGGGCCATTCCTACCTCTGTATGATGATACCCTGTTGTTTGGCTTTGCATTTTGGGCTTCTTTTGTGAAATACCTGTTCTCTTGCTAACGTTTTTTGTCTTGTCATGACCTTACTTACTGTGTTCTTCCATCAACTGATCCTTAATGTGTTTATCATGTCGTTTTCCCTTTGCTTTGCTACAATTTGTAGTGCTCTTTCCAATGTCTTGTTTAACATGGTGTTGCATGCATATAAATACCAGAAACTGACAGATTTCATGTTTTTTCTCACTGGTAATACTGCAAGTTGAATTGTAATGTAGGATATGAAGACCTTGTCCACGGGGCTAAATTTCAGAAAGATGCTCCNTCGAGGGGGTCCACCCAAGTTCCATTAGGATAAAGTGTCGCTGGCTTGGTGAAGTCGCCTGTCTGATCCCCCGACGTAAACTGACAGATCGATTCATCAGCAAGCTGCAAGAAAACGACAGCAAACTAATGTGGTACTTACTGCTAACCTGAAATAATGCGGAAGCGATTCATTGAAAGCTGCAAGAGAGAAACTCAATGCCGTCCCAACGTATCTCTCAACATCATCCACCAGGAGTGAGAACCCATCCCAACCATCCGGGAGCGCATCCCACGCCAGACTCTGGTTCACCCAAGGAAGGGACACATTCCAGTTAGAAGAGTTCGTGAGGAAAATGGGCAAATCTGATCCCAGCGGTTCGTCTTGTCGGAGCTGTGTTTGAGGAAAAATAGGGTTGAGATCGAATGTTTGGTTAGCTCTAGATTCCGCTTGAGCATAGAAGGACATAATCTTACTTCTCCTGGCGTCTGGAGGATAGAATCCATACCATAAGCAGCAGCTCCGTTCAGGAACAGGCCTAACAAGTAGCCTTGGTAAATTGCCGAAAGCCTCGTGGGGAAGCCTGTCCCAGGCATCAGTACTATTCCGATGATATAGTGGTGCAGCCTCAGTTGTAGGCCAGGAAGCTGAGAGATAACAAGGACAACGAGTCCCCCTATGATGTACCATTTCAGATAATACGGCAGCCAACCCGTTTTACGGATTACTCTAAGTTGGTTCATCGCTAAAATAAAAACGACAACGATGATAATGACAAGGGCAGTGATAGCCCCAGAGCGTTTCCCCAGGTCGGACGCAGTGAGGCGACTTAGGGGTATTCTATCTGTGGTTAAGTTCGCGAGGACGCCGACCCAGAATGGGCCAATATAATAAATGCCATGCTCTATGGGGGCATTGGAGAAGGCAGGGAGGGTGAAGCGAAAGGCAACTCTCCAAAATCCGTAGGCGATAAATAATGCAGGGAGAAAGTCTGCAAAAGCCCCAGAAAGGTCGGGTGGTTGCGACCTGGGTTGGGAGAACAAGGTGACATGCCACCAACCGATACAGACCAAGCACCAAAATTTGATGATTGGCTTCGGGCGAAGTACGAAGAAGACAAGACACAATATAAGGACGTTGAACGCTAAAGCTGCGTCGCGGTTGTCCGTACATGACTTGAAGGATGTGTAATTCAAGAACCGGTAGGCCAGAGGGAAAACAGACTCGAAACCGATTGAGGTTAATCCATGAGCTGTGAATGGAACGAAGTCCGTGAAGTTTCCCACAAGTTCAAGGGTGCCACAACCCCCTTTGTCGTTGCTGATTATCCCGCTGTATGGGATGGTCAAAATCAGGACAGCAATTGCAACAACTGATATACGTACGCTTGAACGGCGGCTGCACAAATAAAGGAGTCTCCACGATACGTCGAGTTATCGTCCCCTCCTCCTACAATGAGCGGAACAAAACCAATCTCTCCATCTCCTATGGTTCGAAGATTTTGTAAAATAACACCTGAGCACTGGGCTGGACAACGGAAGTCGAACGTCGTGTCGTTGAATGGCGCACAGTCTTGACCGTCTAAGCCGCAATTGTTGTTGGCTAACCAAAAAGTGGAGGTGCATCCAATGAAGGAATCCGCTGGAGTTAAGAAAGACTGTGCTCGAGAGAAGAAGGCAAGGCCGATGATGTATCCAGCAACAAGAATCGCGAATAACCAGGGGTTAGTGAAATGCCTCGTTGCCCTTATAAAAGTTGTTTCTAGAGGAATGACGATTCGCTTGTTTCTCACTGTCAAATCTATATTGAGTAGAGGCTTTGGATCTATTGAATGGGCTCAATTCGTTGGGGGAAAGGTTTACTAGTTACACTGCAACGCACCTAGCAGATCAACCTTCGGCCTGGGTCCCCGCACCCACAACCAAACGCTAGATGCTCTTGCGTGAACAGAAGGGCACGAAGAAGCGATTCGACTGGAGAGACGGTCACCCCATGAAACCCTGGGATGTAGCACAAAATGTTCAGGATCATGTATAGCATCAAGATTGGAGGTTTTGCTTGGAGTCCGGCCATGCAAAGAGCGAGAGGAACTAGAGCCAGTAGAGAGCGGAGGAGGAGGAGGAGGAGGAGAAGGAGGCTGCATACTGTCCGATATGTACCGAGTTGCAGTTGATTTAAATATTATGAATTGAATCCATACATATGTGAGCCTTGCGAGTTGCTGAGTGATGGTTACAAGATAAAATGATACCAAGGCATGCTGCGCAGACTGGCGGCAACATCCAATGCATTAATCAGCCAAGATTTGACCAGGCCGAAAGAAATCAGAATGGGCATCTCCTGATTAGAATCACATCCACCAAGTACTGTAGGACAGGACAGAACAGGACAGGACGCTGCATGAAGTCAAGACAAGGAACACCTAGATAGGGCGAGACTGCTTTTTTGTTATGCTCGGATTTAGTCTGCGGAATGACGATCACATCTAGCAACGTACTACCTGGTAAGAATTCTTTATCCACTCAGAGAATAGCCGCGGCACATCGTATATATATAAATTGAGCAAAAAATACAGATCGATAGTTGAATCGTGACTGGCGAATGGTAATCTCAGCTAGAAGATCGGGAAATGAGAGGGTATCAGAACTGTAAACTACGGACTCCTGAGTTGGTGGTAAATTCTAGAAGTGCTCCTGGACACGGGGAACATGGTTAGCAAGTTTTATTTTGAAGGGGGGGGTATCTAAACAAACCTTGGCAAACGTGAAGTCYACAGAGGAACCGGAGTGATGAACGGTCGCCTCTTTGATGGCCTTCGCAAGAACACTCGGTCCACAGAAGTACGTCTAAAACAATGATCAGTAAACCAGAGCACAACATTAGGCGTGGGCAAGTTCTGACGCACCCCGACTTTGGTCTTCAATTGCGATTTGCTTCCAGGAATGTACTGCCCTGTTTCGATGGCTTGCCTCATCTGTCCATAGATGGTCATCCAGTCCGGACGTCCAAACATAGTACGGGTACGAAGAAGGGTAAGAGGATCATACTCAGCACCGGCATCATTGACGGCGATGTTCCAAAGCATGTCTTCACCGATCTTTTGGGTCAGGTAGATATTAATGCGAAGGAAGTTGGCTGCGGGGGCCTTCAGTACTATGGGACTCCGGGTTAGTTAAGAGACTTACGATCCGCCTGAGCTGATTCGACTTCTTGCAAGAGACTCTGGAACCATCCAAAAGAGGGAGCGTCACGGCAAACCCAGAAAAACTCAACACGTCGTAAAGTTCCCAGATTACCGCGTTTTTGCCGATACCAGATATGTTTAAGGATGGAAGCGAAAGGTGTGACACCTAGGTTTACAGTATGTCAGATCAGATGTTAACGGGAAGGAAGTGCTGTTACCCACCGATACCAGCACCGATCAAAACCGCAACCTCGCAGTCGAACACATCCTCAGCAGGAGCACCGTAAGGTCCATCGATCCTTACAGAAGGAAGGCTGAGACCACCGCTACCATCCAGCTCGACGAAGTCTCCGCGGCTACCATACATACTACTCTTCTCATCCTTCTCTGAACCCTTCATAGCTGCTTGGGTCATAGCAGCAACAACGGTCGGGCCTACTCCAAGACGGTCACCAAGTGCACGAGTGAAATCACCCACTTGACGGATATGGACAGACACATAGGGGTCCTCAGGAGCAGAAGTGATAGTAAACTAAAAATGCTATGGTAAGGAGCTGTGTAACACAATGATGGGTCTAAAATAAGTACATACCGGATGCCATTGCCATCGAGACAGTTCCGGGACTTGGATGAAGAGCCACTGGCCAGCGACATATTTAAAGCTGGGTTTAACGATCCGAAGCTCCATAGCACCTAAGCCAAAATTGTCACAATACTGATAAGGARAAAGGGGGAGCAGATTCATACCACTGGGATGCACAAGGACTTTAGATAGCTTTGTAGACCGTCTTGCACGATACTCTCTCCACACACGCTCGCCGAAATAGAGTACACCTGGCCAGATAATGAATCTCCAACTAAGGTAACCAAGACAGTGTTCTGTGGAATAGAAAGGGAATGTGCCGATGTAATCTGGATCGACAGAGTCGCGGACAAAGCACCCAGTGGCGTGGGTGTAGATGCCGATCATGAAGAAGAAAGCAAGATGATGAGTGTACCAGAAAGCCTCGAAGCATTGCTGGCGAACTTTGTGATGGGCCGTGGTGTACATGAGGACCATGATGAGCAACATGAAATGGCCGGTGATTCCACCAGGCTGTTTGTAGTGGATATCAAGAGCAAGCTGCTTGCGGACCTCTGATAATCTGTTGTCAACACTGGCACTTTGATCTGATGTAGAAATTGAATTGACATACGGGTACGCTCAACATTGATGAAGTTGACATAGTGGGCAGTGGTGTGGACCATACTCCAGAAAGCCATGGAGTAAGCAACTTGCCTATGGAACCAAATGTTCTCATCGGCAGGGAACAGCCATGAGAGCTTTGGACGAAGGAAGCGGATGATGTTGCGAAGCATTGGGATTAAAATCAATCCGCCATCGAATGCGAGAACAAGACCAGCACCACGAGACGTCCACACTGACCAAGTGAGACCATTGAGCGCTGCCAGTTTCTTGTTGGTCGCCTAGCATCAACGAGGACGAAGTTGAGTGGCAACCATCGAGCTATGTGGGAAAAAAGCCCTTACCTGACTGTGCCATCCATATCCAAAGAAAAAGAAGTGAAGACCATAGAAGATAACGTTAAAGGCAAGCCTTTTGCCAACTAAAAATTCCCGGTGGAACCAAGACTCCCCCATTATTGATTGCTAGTATTGAACTGGGAGAAATCGACGAGCAACGAGCACAACAAATGGGTCTGTTCCGGCCAGACAGGAAGGGAAAAGAGTGGAAANGAGGTCTTGGAGTAAAAGGGAAAAGGGTGAAAGGAGCGTAGCCAGACAAGGAAGAGAAGAAAGAAAGGGGGGGCAGTTAAAAGCACAGAGCCAGCCCGGTGATGGAAGTGGAAGGGGACGTGACAAGGTGTTGGTGACCATAGCAATCCAGGACCACTCCGCTGGGTCTTCACCTTTTCGACGACTGTTCTGACTTCTGTTACTACATTTACATCTGATCCCATCGGTCTACAGCCGTTGCAACCTGACGATCGTTAAATGTAAATAAACAGCCATCGAACTCCTTCTCACTGAGCCAGAACGTGTCTGGACGAGTCCCGCGGATTCCAGTGCTTGCAGCTTGCAACAGTGTATCACAACAACTAATATTTGCATCATTATGTGGAAAATGCAACTAGAGATAACAAGAATACAAGACTAGTGGTAAGACATCCCTTTTCACTGATCATACCGATATGCCACCATTGCCTCTATCCGGTGAATGTCCGTGCTGAAGCTCCTCATCTTCACCTGTTGGCTCTTACTCGCTTCGATCGCTAGTGGGTCAGTATCAACCCATTCTCCTGCTGGTACATCAGCCGAATCTGAGGTATATGCGAGGATGTTGAACACTGTGGGTTCCTGGATAACAGGGAGATAGGTGACCATCGAAATGATCTGCTTCAGAATTGCTCGGATCTCCGACTGTATTTCGCTTTCTGGTTTGGGCGCGGCGCTGGAAGGTGGACGATCAGCTGGCTTCGATTTCTCCTTGCGAAAATACGTACGGTTCGCTTGAAGCAGGAGGAGGTTCAACCAACTTGATGTCAAATACCCATCGTTCAAGTGGGATGCGCGTGTCTTTAGAGATAATAGCCAGCACGAGTTGGGTAACCGTTCCAGAGAGCAGCCACTCTGGATGATGTGTGACACTTAAGCAAGAGAAATAGGACGCAGGGATGGTGTAGCGACTCACTCTGCACTTGTTTCAGAATTCTGTAGAGAATGATTGAACGATCCGGATGAAATCCCAGAACAACGGTACGGGCTTACCGGTCGAGGTAGTTTTCAAGAGCGAGGTCCTGGGTGACCAACACAGTTTGCCCATACTTTTTAACCATATGGAAGTCATCGGAGGGGTAGACTTCACGTTGAAAGAGAATGCTAGAGAACAGAGGAGGTATTGAGAACGAATGAGTGGCACCATTAATTAACAAGTAACTGAACGTGTTGACAGCATATTTAAAGAATTCTGTGACTAGAGCCGTAGAGCCTTTGAGCGTGATAGCTTGCTGCTTTGCTTGCTTGGACGCCATGTCAGGACGGTGTATAGCTAACTTGGCCGTTCGTCTTCAACCCGTCGAGCGTGAGTCGTGACCACGCAGATGCAACGCGTCAAAGCCACGTGACCCTATTATTAGATCTCCATTTCTACCATGTCCTCCCCACCAAGCTCGTCGCGCTCTCCTGAAGGCGCATCGTCGCCACCAGCGCCGTCGGATTCACAGGCTCTTGCGCTTGGAGACAAAATTGTGCTGGATTACCTTCGCTCTCGTGGATATTCGGCAGCAGAGAAAGCATTCCTAGAATCCGTGGATGCCCCATCTCCAGGCGACGATGCTAGTGCTAGCGGAACCAAAACAGACAGCATAGCTTCAGATGAACTTTTCAAACAACTTGCTGCAAAAGCGCTTTCCAATGAACCCACTTCGAAGGAATCTGCCAACCTCTTGCAGGAACTTGCCTCCATGGGAAACYCATCAAGTATACAGAATCTCATCGCAAGTATAGGGCCTGCAGGGTCGGAGGAACTGCTCTCTCTTGATCCGACAGATAAACAGGAGGGCTACAAAGAACTAGAGACCTGGGTCGAGGGATCATTGGATATGTATAGGGTGAGGAACACACATTCCCAACATCCACGTCTACTTTTTCATACCGCAAAATCGGAAAGCCTGAATTCCGTCCTATATTGTTCCCCATCTTCTGCCACTTTTACCTCGATTTGATTCAACGAGGATTCAAGGATGCAGGTCTGCCAGTGTCCATTTTTCTGACGTCAAATCGTTGACTTTAGAACCAGCTTTGCGTTTCTATGATACATTCTCTCCCTCTCTGATGGGGTCTCACCTGAAGACTTTACATCAATTAAGAACACTTCTCCTTCCTGCTCATGTTCAGAATAATGATACGGCTCAGCGCTTTCGAAATGAAAAATATACCGTTCGGATGAGTCGTTCTGGTTTCGGTCTGTTGGTTGGTTGGTTAACAGAGGGTGTTGGAGGTGAAGCGTTTGGAGGCGGAGGCGGCTTTTCAGGTGAACGGGGGAAGAGAGGCCGAGCCTCCGTCATGCGAGTGGTGAACAATCACCTCCGCTTTGATGGTATTTTTCTCTTCAGTCCATTCTATCCACATATCCATTCATGTTCCATGTATAGTAACCTCTTCCAATCCAACCTCTGTGAATCCAAATGCATGGGAGGAATCCACTGGCCTCCTGAGCTCCGTCATACCTCAAACAAATGGAGCGGAAGCTAAACTAACCAATCCGCAAGCATTTAATGTGTCCAAAGGCAGTCTGAAATTGGGACCACCCCCGATGTCAGAGGAGCTTCGAGCAGAAACGGAACGTGTGCTCAGAGAACAAGCTATGCTGGACCGGGATCCCAACGCTCAATACGACTTGCAATACATGCGACCAGCCACAATCCCTGGAATGACAGCACCTACTGAAGCAGAACTGCCTCCYCACCCCTCAACCTTCAAAACACTGGACGTTGACAGAGAAGTCAGCGCTGTCCGAGACGCCCGCAAACGAATCCGCTTAGAACCCTCTGTTTTGGCTGGTGTCGACGTCAACTCACCCCAGGCAAACACTCTGAAATCGCGCGCATTGCCTAGTATATGCGCTTACACATTACACGATGTTCAAGAAGGGTATGAATCTATTAATTTTCACCCTCCCTACAAAGCTATAATATATATTGTCAGGGCACCTTGCTGCACATTTTCGCAGGATACGTCACTGCTAGCTGCCGGTTTCTCAGAAAGCTACATCCGTTTATGGAGCTTGAAAGGAGAGAAGTTGAAAGGCATGCGAAGTGACTTTTCTTCCAATGCTATCAAAGATTGTAAGTCGCTCTCCTACGTTGTCTTTTAATCCTCAAATCCCCTTCCAGCGATTGCCNTCCGTAAAATCAAAGAAAAGAAAGGGAGTTCAACACGAAAATTAGTAGGCCACAGTGGGCCTGTCTACTCTGTCGCGTTTGATCCTGTATCTGGCTCTGCGGCACCTCCACGACACCTCTTATCTTCTTCAGCGGATGGGACGGCTCGATTATGGTCTCTGGACACGTTCACAAACGTTGTTGCGTTTCGAGGCCACGAAAACCCTGTCTGGGATGTGAAATGGAGTCCCATGGGTATTTATTTTGCGACTGCGAGTCGCGATCGAACAGCAAGGTTATGGACGACTGATCGAATTTCATGCTTACGGATATATGCTGGGCACCTCAGCGATGTAGATGTGGGGCTCTTTTCTTCTCAGTAAAGTGYATAAANCTTAGCTCATACTTCATTTAGTGCATCCAATTTCACCCGAATTCACTCTATCTCGCAACTGGATCCAGTGACTGGACAGCGCGGCTATGGGATGTCCAGAAGGGATCATGTGTGCGTGTCTTTATTGGACACCAAGGATCCATAACATCAATGGCTATCAGCCAGATGGACGATATCTTGCTAGTGCAGGTTGGCCATACCTTACTACAGTTTAGGGCATGTTTACCTACGTCTTCACAGGGGAGGATCTTGCTATAAACCTCTGGGATCTTGGCTCTGGGAAACGGATAAAGAAAATGACGGGGCACCTTTCGTCGGTCTACAGTCTCGCTTTTAGTGCTGAATCGTCTGTACTTGTGAGTGGAGGAGCAGATTGGACAGTGCGATGTTGGGATGTCAAAGGGGCCGGGGGACCTCCCGGTAAACCCCAGGAGAACGGTAATTCTTCGTATACGCCTATGGGATTAGCCCGGAATGAAGCATCTATCGTCAAGTCGTATGGAGAAGATGAGGCATTCGAAACGTGAGATCCCTCGATTTTTTTAGCCATCAATCTCACCCAAACAATTTAATACAGCACGGATTTGCTCGCTACCTTCCCAACAAAACGAACACCTGTCACTAATGTCCAATTTACCGCTAGAAATCTATGTTTAGTGGGAGGAAACTATTCTGCACCGGAAAACCGATGAATCTGTTGCCGTTTTATTTGTTGTACTACTGCGTTTCTCAAGGACATTTTTGGTGGCTCTTTGGGAAGATACTGCCGTTGCACCTCACAGTGTTGGCGTTCCTTCAAGGAATCTGAGAGGATACTTGATCACTGTAATGTTGATCCCCNATAGGTCTTGACCAGGACAATTCTGTTATTGCGTTTGTCCGCCTGCTGAAAATCTCCAGTCAGCATCACCCAATTCCAATAAGTGCCGTCTTTTCAATTGTCCTTCCATTGGAGATGTTTTTGAATTAAAGATTGTGATGGACCTGCTGAGTAGGGAATATACCTTTGCGGTAGTTTATCAAGAAAGCCTAGCTCACGTTAAGGNCAGGTAGAAATAACCAGAGACGCGACAGAGATATGTATAAATAGGAAGACATCAAGGGCAAAGATAGATAGCTAGGGTACGAGGGAATGTTCATATAGGTGCTGAAATGCGCGACAATCTAGGAGATACATAGGATTATTAGTCCTTTGGAGAGGAATCACAGCCAAAAGATATCTAAATAGTTGTTACAGTGATGCAGGATTCCCGAAGTTATGGCCAAACTCGTTATGGGTGAGAAGGGAAGGGCTCGCCCATCGAATCTGAGAGGGCCATCGCATCGGGAGCTATGGTCTGCTTTGCAAACGCATCCACTAGGGCTTCCTGATCCTTACGCCGACGATGTCTTCTGCGTTTATCGTCCTTGATGATCCGTTCAATCTTGCGACGCGATTTTGAGTGTTGACGAGGATCTGACAACGCCTGTTTACACTTGTAACAAGCTAGTTCAATACTAGCAAGGAGACGCAAGGTTTCTGTGTTGTTCAAGGCCTAATGTGCAAAGATGGAGATGTGCTAGAGCAGATTTTCAACGGCGGAAACTCACGTTCAGCGACCAGGAGACTACGCGTGTTCCTTCCACACAGCCAACAACCACGAAGTTCCCTCGTTTCTCAGCCTGAAGATCGGATATCTATAGAGTATGTATCAGAATGATGCTTGTAGGTCACATTACGATGTCGTATAAACTTACCTCGCTGAAAACTACAAGGATTTTTCCAGAGGATACTGAGCGTACAACTGGGTGGATGTGATATGAGGATAGTGAGCCATGGAAAGGAGCTAGAAAAGTTGCACTCACCAACACGAGAAGCATGGCCGGTAATCTCTTGAGTGACAACACCTCTACCTAAATACACCCAGGCATCTTTCTCAGGCCGCCTGATGTGAACTTTTACTTGAATCTCCTTAAATTCTCGACCGGGAATAGGGGAAGGAGTTGGTGGCACTACTAGACATCATCAAGAAAGAGACGCTGAGTGCAACTTCAATCTGACTTACGCAGTACGTTCACAGCACTGGAAGCGTTGATTGACTCTGAATTCGCAGGGTAGTCTTGCGTTTCTGGTTCGGCACTATTCATAATGGCGTCGACATCCATATTCTGGTCAGACTGTCATATTTTTGGCAGCACACAAGCAAACCCAAATGAGTGGAAACGAACAGCTTCAGATAACATAGAGGAGACCAACCATGATCAATACAGATGGTTCTGTAGGATTGTCGAGATACAGGGCTTGTCACCTAAAGAAGTGTAATGGCAATTGCAATGTAGACGATCAAGTTGAGGTACAAGAGCTGGACGTGAATGATAGTGCCCATGTGACTTTTACTGAGTTCCTTATGACGCGACGCGTCCTTGTACCACCAAAATTACTTGCACATCCTCGAAAACCAGGGCCCAAGAATGTATAGTCGAAATAATAATACAGTAGTTAGAGCAATGTGCAACGAGCGTGAGTATCAAACAAAAGTGAGATATTATGAGTATATATATAAAGATATAGATCAATGTTCTTCGAAATTTAGCGCCCCTCGCTATGATTCCGGTCGGTCGTTGAACGGTCGAGTGTAGGGATATTCAGTGTTCGCAGAGCTCGGCAGCATACTGCCATTTGAGACCGTTGGCTCATACTCTGATACCGGTCCACGGCGTTCAGAGTATTGAGGTGGCAGTTCTATCACCCCTTCGTCGTTAGGCGGAGGGACTGCATCTTCGATATCGGTGTGCATTATGTATCGGGAGGACGATGCATATGTAGATCCGCCTGCCATTGCAGCTTTCCTTTCTGCAGCAGTCATGGAACCCTGGGCGGTTGATTGTGCAGTGAATGGGACTACGGCAGAGCCCGAGACGGAAGACTCCGGGTAACCAGCGTAGCCAGGTGCTGGGACCGCCCCGTAGCTCCCAAAGGGATCCCCTGAGGACATCCTACTGAGTGAAGTTCCGTTATCATTTGACCGATTGGGAGGGTATGGGTAGCGATGAGGATCACCCGCCAAATCCACATCGGAGTGGACCCGATGTGAATACCTCTTTTCGTGTGCTGCATCACGTCGTTTACGAAGACAAAATAGTCCAAGTGTGACGGAAGCAGCGAGGAAAACTAGGGCTCCGAGGACAGTGCCTGCTATTGCACCAATAGGCGTGGAGGAATCGGCAGTTGTCGACGATTCAGAGGAAGGGGATGAGCTGGTAGATGTCGGACCAGCTGTTATAGTTGAGGATGGGGATGATCCATCTATACATGATGAATCGTCCGAAGTACTGACGGCTCGTAGATCCGAGCTACCTCCTGCTCTACCCTGCGAATCTTCCATGACAAAAATTATAGACGTCTGATTCCAGACATTCGCAGTCCATTCATAAGATGTAGGTCCGACTGGTGGATTAAGGATGAATGACTGTCCACCGGGTATGATGCCCTGCAAAGTGTCAGATGGATGGAAAGCCACTAAAGCATTTGCGACGTACTGTGATAGTTACGGGCTGAACTGCTCCGTCGTACCCACTGAATACGTAAGGTCTTTTGGTGGAAGTTAGTGTACACAATGTCTATAATGTTACCCAGAACTCGCCTGCATTGTTGAAGGGCCGAGTTAAGTTGATAAGAGAAATCCACGCCTAAGAGTGTCAGTGAGAACATACAAGGTATCGAGCATTAAGAACCTACCTGGATCAGTGGTATTACAGGAAGCCCCATCCACTCCTTGCGTAGTGAGGACAGCAGTAGTGCCTCCAGTCCCAAATCCCTCAGCATCGGACATCGAAATGACGAACTTTTGGTCCGACGCATAGAGAAGCTGAGTAGAGAATTTCCCCTTGCCGTCTTGGAATGCTGATGATGGTATAGATACATTCCTTGGGGTTCCAAAGACCTAGAAATTCAACGTCAGATACGCCCGGAGCATGGATCTGGATACACACTGGGGTAAAGAGAATTCGAAACGGTGCAGTCCCTCCTAAGATGTACAAGAAATAATGAGCTATTTCGTCCAAAAGCATACATGGTTCCCAACTCAACCTGTCCATGTAAGAGTAATGTCAGCGCATTGTGTTGGGGTTCCCTCTACGTCGAAGCTGAAGGCGAGCGCGGACGACAAGAGACTGAAAATTGTTAGAAAAAACTCTAAATGCATGGCATATGGAAAGAGATGTGGTCGAAAGGGAATATAGGTAGAGTTGAGCGAAGAGAGAGTAATGGAGGCCAAGGAGTGGAAAAGTTGGATCGAAATTCTAACCGGTACTCTTATGTCTTACTTCGCACCATGACGCCCCTGTCAAATGCGGAATGGCTGACATAATCCCTGATACCGCTGCTTCGATCACATGTAGAAACACGAATTCAGATTCCCCCGCAAATGAGGTTTCACCAGATCCTTCAATTCCTGTCTCTTCATATATACAAGGTTAAACCCAGAATTCTGTGCATTATCGTTCAATTTTGGCCCAGTGTCAAGCCAATGGGACGATTTTGGCATCGTCAGAATGGCAGTGCCCCCNTCAAGACAACCTCGCGGCGGATCATTTTCACGCGCAACGACAATCTTTCGTATTTTTAACTTCGAGCTGTTTCCACCTCCGAAAGCGAGTCTAGGGGCCAAGTAAAGCACATTAAAGAAGTTCCAGGCTTTTTATTCGAAAGCATGAGCACAGAAAGAGGCAAGGGCGATGTTTCTTGCACAGCTTCTCAAAGGAGACACGGTCATCCAACCCCGCAAATTTCGCTCGTCGGTTAGAAGCGATGCAAAGGTGATCATGAGTCATAACTAAANTTCAAACACGCAGGAATCTGCTTATTACGTTTCTGGATTCATACCGTCCATATAACCTTTGCAGCTTCAACGAGCAGGGCCAATTTCTTTTTCTCATCCTGTAGAAATGTTAAAGTTCACAGCCAAGACGAGATGGTAACCACGTACGGAAATGGAAAGAGGGTTACCCTGCCATACGGAAGCGAACCCGCACTGAGTGCTTATAGCGAGCCTGTGCAAGAGGGATTTAATGAGAAGAAACCTATCGGAGACTAATAGTAAGTGCATACTGGCTCAATGCTTCTTCTTTCGTCCTCCCTGGGCTGTGAGATATCACGGTTGCAGCCTCGTCAATTCGTTGTTGTAAATCCGATATCGATTCAAGCTATGCCAAAGGGAAAATGCTTTCGTCAAGCCCAAGCGGATCTGTTATAGCTACGCGACACGCGCGGCGGACGCACCTTTGGTGACTTGGTAGTGACTAGGCCTAGAATTGCGAGTTTACCTCTTGGGAAGTGCTTCAAGGCTTCGAAATCGCCACAACGATCCGTATCGTATTCCAGCTTGACAGGAAGGTTTGTACCATTATCTTGAAATGCTGAATAGTGCTTACATAGAAGGCATCAACATCTAGTCGGTTGAAAACAGTCTCGGCAATTTTATCGTAAGGCCCTTCAGTAAAATGGGCACCGCCCTTCTCTACAGTCAAACAGTGCAAAAAACACTTTGGAAGTCAAGGACCTACCTTGAAGTTTCCACGACACATATGGACACTAATGGTCAAATCTGAGGGCCGATCTCGAGTGCAGACGTTAATGGCTTGGATATAACTTTCCAACAGTGTGTTGGGGTCCGTCCCCATCACCTTCATAGTCTCGAGTACCTTATCGTTGCAGAAGAAACAGAAGGTGGGATCATCAATCTGGATGTGGCCTTAAACTCGCTGTCAGAGGCTACGATACGTGTTAACAGAGAAAGAACCTACGACATCCAGCTTCATACAGTTCCTTGAATTCCTGTCGGTAAGCAACGCCCAGATCCTCGAAATATTCATCTAACATGGGACAAACACGCATGTTAATTTCAATGACGGTCGCGTCATGGGTCTCCAGACGAACCGTCGTTCTTGTAAACATTGCGGTCATACGTGAATTCTGTTCCGTGGCGCTGGTGATACCATGAGGGAGAGCAAACAGTCATCTTGATGTTTTTGACCTCCTACGAAATCTTTGAGCTTCAAGGGTGTTCCTATCTAGCAATCCAAGCTTACCTCTGGTCGCACGATACTCTTGAGAGAGGCAAATTCAGCCGACACCCGGAAAGGCTTAGTTCTCTGGATCTTGCCCTGTTGCACACAAATATCAGATGGAGGCAGCACGAAGGATCACAGAAAACTAAACGAACCGTGCAGTAGATGGTGGGGGCGGCAGGGAATCCCATAGCGATCATTCCAGCGATATGTGGCATGTACGCCTGTGCGAARCTTCATGAGTATCAATCACTCATAATCAGGAAGGTGAGTGGTCTACCTTCCATTCTGACATAGGTCCTACSAGGCGTTCTAGATGAATTCAAAACTGAAATGCTGTGATGTTATACTTACGAGCTGGTACGGCAGTCATCCCGTCCAAGACCTCAAAGACCCCATCGAAGAAAGATTCTCTAAGAATTCAGGATAAGACCGCTAGAGGAATGCCTATCGGAACCACGAACGGACCTTCTCATCTCACCATCTGTGAAGATTCCTAGGCCGACCTCTCGCTGCATCGCGATAACATCCTTGATCGCCTGTGTTTCAAGCTCAAATAAGTCCTCGGGGGCATACTTTCCCTGTTCGACGAGTTCCCTGGCCTTGAACAGGGCATCGGGTCGCAGAAGAGAACCGACATGTTCAGCACGGCAGGGTGGGTTCAGATGCATCGAGGAATCAGTGACAATCAAGAGAGATGGTGGTCGATTCGGTAAGGCGGATAGCTAGCTTCGTATGATCACCTTGGCCGGGGACTACTCTCTTTATACATCCCTCGTGTTTTAGGCAGCTTCCGGCGGTAGGGGGACTTACGGATGCGAAGGAGAATAAAAGATCAGAGAATCGGAAAAGAAGTGTGGGACTAATGGTCTCAAAGCCACGATGTATTCGGAAGCAAATAGGAAATGACGGGAATAATGCAAATTACTGAATTGATCCCACAAATCATGAGCATCTGAGTACATGTCTGGACACGCCGGGTTGGAAGGTAGATTGCACACATCAATCCTCTGAAGCATATCCAAAGTTCTGGCATACTTTGAGGGTATATCGTAACCCACACTTGTGATACAGTTCTCTAGCTGGGTGAACACGATGCTCGGTGACACACTAACTTCAGTCATTCGACTTTTCGTGGACAGATGAAGGGTCTCAAAAACGGGCTCAGAAGCTCAGGCGCAACTGACAGTGAGCAAAGATCTCAAGCATGAAGACGATAGGAAAGGGTCAAGTTTCATTTCGGCGAGGTCAATTCACTTGCGAAGGAAGAGAGCAGAGGTAACCGAAGAGTCCGAGGGGAAGAAGTGTGGTCATGTGACAACAGAGATCAGGCGGAGTTTGAAATACGGACCTGAGATTGAACCTTAGTTTTGGTGATACGTTCGTACACAGGAAGACAGTGTGCTCCCATACCTCAAGATCAAGGTGAGTGTTTTTATGCCGCTGTGCTCTGGCAGATTGCAATATCTATACTGATACGTTTGTTAGACTTAAGCCATGGGTTTCGCTCACAACAACGGTACGTCTGAAAAGAGTTGAGAATATGGAAAATCAAGACTAATCAATCCGACAGTCCTCCACGGCAACCATTTCCGGAAGGATTGGCAGCGCCGTGTCCGTACATGGTTTGACCAGCCAGGACGCAAACTCCGCCGTCGTAATGCCCGCAAGACCAAGGCTGCTGCCCTCGGTGTCCGTCCCCTCACTCTCCTCCGCCCCGCCGTCCGTGCACCAACAGTTCGCTACAACCGCAAAGTTCGAGAGGGTCGCGGATTCACCCTTGCTGAATTGAAGGAGGCTGGCATCGGAAAGAAGGAAGCCCGTGGCGTTGGAATCGTTGTTGACCACAGGAGAAGGAATGTCAGCGAGGAGGGAAAGAAAGTCAACGTTGAGCGCCTGAACGCCTACAAATCCAAATTGATTGTCTTCCCCCGGAAGGCAGGAAAACCCAAGAAGGGAGACTCCTCTGTATGTTCTCCATCTCTCAATATATCAGTTTTTTTCCTTACAATTATCAGGCCGACGATCTCGCTGCTGCCACTATCCGCACCACATTGCCTCTACCAGACGTTTACCCTGCCGAATCCCCCAGAAAAATCACCACCGAGGAACGCGAGTTCGAGGCATTCAAGACACTTCGCACTGCTCGGGCAAACGCCCGGCACGAAGGAGCCCGCAAGGCTCGGGCTGCCAAGGCATGTTTTCCATTGCTCGCTGAATCAATTTCAGATCTAATGTTTTCTCAATCCTGCAGAAGGAGGAGGAGGAGGCTGCCAAGAAGAAGTAAATGTCATAATCACTTCTTGTACCTTCCTCCATGCCTCAAAATTTTTGCGAGCTGTACTTCATGCCTACCTATGCTTTCTGACTACCTTTATGTATATGAGAATGGTGTACGGCGTTCATGCATAGCATTGGAGCGAATATATTTCCTCCAAGGTGTAAAACTAGTCTAATTGTTTGAAGACACCTCCACAACAACTCTGCACTCCTGCGTGTAAGATCTAGGTCAATGTAACGCTGTCCCGTTCCCGTTGGGAAGGGGTTTAGGTGTAGGAGCCATCTGCATCTTCTCCTTTTCTTTGATTTTCCTTTCTACCGCCTCCCTGCTCTCCACACTAGCCACATGGCCCATAATTTTCAGTTGATCTGCTACACCCTTTAGTGTGCCAATGATGGCTTTGTTACCCGATACAAAACCAAATTCAGCGTAGGTTAGACCCTCGTCCTTGGCAAAATCTTTGACCATCATGGAGGCTTTGAGCAGGTTATGTCTGGGGAGACGAGGGAAGAGGTGATGGGTAACCTGAAGGTGAAGACCACCGTGGATCCAGCCCAAAGAAGGTGGGCAGAGTACATCAGTGGTGGTACGCATCTGGCGGGATGCAAAGGATTCGGACGGGCCATAGTCAACGGTAGACATCGAAAAGTGCGACAGAACAATCTACAAGGGAGGTAGATTAGACAAAAATAAACTAGCGAAACGAAGATGTTACCTGGACATGCAGTGGACTCGTCGTAGCATGGCTGACAACCAAGTACAGAAATGCCGTCTTCCAGTCCCCGCATCCGGCGAGGACCCTTGAGAACCAGACCCAGAAGAAACAAACCCCTGCCATTTCCATGTAAGTTGTCCATCTTCCCCCTAACGCACGTTTCGGTTCGAATGCCTTGTAGAACATGTGCACATAAGACAGTCGATATAGGTTGAATCTCGCAAAGAGCATAACGATGTAGAACATCTTGTGCTGAATGCTAATGAGAATTTTGGACGCGGCATCGAATTCGAAGGTGCGTTTGTAGTAAGTGGAATATAGATTATTGAAAAATTGTGGCGTTATAGCAAAGAAGGGAAGGTATTGAATGTCGGGATCGTGGGAAGGGTGATTGGTGACCACTAGAAGGTCATTGAGAAATCGGGAATGTAGTCGAGAGAAGGCTGGATAACTTACAGTGATGAACATTATGGTTCTAGATGCGTAAGGGTCGCGTTAGCCCACGTTCGCGACTTTGATAATAAAATAAAAGTGGACTGACATCGACCCACCAGCCGACACTGAGACCACCGATGAAGTCTGCGATGAAGATGGAGAGGACTCGATCAATAAACCAGTTGTGAGTGACACCATTGTGGCCGAGATCATGGACGAAGAAAACGAGCTGGTGCCACATAAGGCCAAGGAAGAAAGCGCTAGTGAGGAACCAGCTGTGGGAGTATGCATACGCGGACAATAGGCCCAGCGAGACGTATCGAACCACCTCTGGGCCATATCCGGTCCAGTAAGGGCAGTCATATAATCCAGCCTCTGTGATGCGCTTGTGAAGACGCTTGTAAGCAACGGAGTGACGTTCTTGAACATCCAAAGAGAGTGTTGTAGGTGCAGGCAAGATAGCGTCAAGCTCTGGGGACAGACTTGCTTGGGCTGGATCCCTCTCTACCAGGAGGATTTGGGATGAATCTGGACGAAATTGACGCGCATCATTGGACCAATGGCTATCCCTGTGTATCCAACCGGATTCAATAGGAGGAAGGAGGGCTTCCCAATTTTCGACGGTGCCAATAGAGTATTTCTCAATTACTTTCCGAGTTGAATCTTGGTGGTACGCGTCGATTTCGTCTGTAGCATCTCTGCCCACGAAGTGAAGAATAGCCAGAGAACCTCCAGGATGTTTGTCAAGCCATGACTGGGGTATACGCAGGACGTGATTGTTGTAGATGACCAGAGTTTGTCCATCCAGAATACTCCGAGCGACCTCGTCGCGCGTCAGTTTCCGGACATCCTTCATGGTGTTTAATGAGAAGAGGTAGGACGATTTCAATTTGAATTATTACATACTTACTCGAAAAGTTAACGCGGTGTAGTAATTTTAAATGGGGTCACCACTTCTGCGGCGTTCTGTCAAGTGTTCGGACAGAGATACGAGAAGATCTGGGTGATTATAAAGGTACTGAGATATTTTGAGATACAAGATAAGGAGTAGTCCGCGTGTGACTGGGAAGGCAGTGAGACTAGTGCAGAAAGGAGGGGAATGACGCCACAGCTTGGCGAGACCCCACAGTTGGAGTTCATGTGACTAATAGGATTGGTTGCCAGATGAATGGGAAATCCGTTTCTAGACTCGCCCACAACCATGCCCGTACCGAAGAGCGCAAAGACACTAGACGAGTCGGTGAGGGAGACTGTTAAACTGTCGAGGACACATACTTCGTACGATCTATTCCTATTTATTCTCATTCCTATCCCTATTCTTATTCCTTATCGTCTCCTTTCCTCGCATTTTCAGTAATCCCAACTCCAAACCACTACCACAAGTTGGCCGACGCTCCTCAGACACAGCGGTGCCCCAGGAAAAGACAAAGTCGTCCAAATCTCGCAGCAAGAAAGGATCTCAACATGCAGATGTCATCGACAGACTCGACTTCACTGGTGTTGGACCCAGTCAGTACTCATCACAGCCTATTTTCTGGCCATTTCTAATCTTTTTTCACATTTTCCTTACTTTCACTCTCTAGTGTTCCACCACGATGGGCCCTTCGATGCATGTGCTCCCTCTCGCAATCGCCAACGCAGCAAGGCTCCTATGATGGCTTGGACCGCAGGCCCAGAAGATCTCCGTTCCGCCACAAACAGCGACTCTCCCTACGCCAACCCCCAGGCCTATAATGCCTTTTCAGACACCTATGATTCCCCCAAGAAGAAGGTCGATGCTATTGCCGAGGCTTGGGGCATCCACGAACCAGAGCCTTTTGAAGACTTTTCTGCAGGCGGCGGAGCACGAGGTGATACTCCGGCTTCCTCCATTTACAATGGCAAGGACTCCAATCGCACCAAGCGAGCGCCCAAGGATTCCCCTGCGCGTTCGAAAGAGGACTCTTTCTCTCGCTCTCGCGGCGCTTCACGTCGTCCCACAGTCCCCCCTCCTCAGCCCATCTTTGTAGGAGAAACTAATGATGACTATGTCATTCCCACCGGATCTCCAACCAGCGGGAATGGCTTCCCCAAGCGATCCAAGTCACTCATGCAACGCATCCGCAAGATGAGAGACTCTCCCAACGTCCCTGTCGGTGGTGGTGACTATTCCGAACCTTCCACTCCAAGCACCCCTCCTCCCACCGATCGACCTGCCAGCCCGTACAGTGCCTATCGTGATCCAAACAGGCCCACCCATCGTTCCCAAAACTCATTCCTTGGCCGTTTCGGCGGCACCCCAGCACGAACAGAGCCCATTCCGGAGCCATATGTTTTCATTGATGCCCACACAAACAAGGACTTGCCGGCGCCTCCTCCGGCACAGATGAGTCGCGGAGAAAGCTCACCAGCCGGTGGTTACTTTGATAATGGCTATTCCAGCGGAGGAAATGGTACCAGTTCTCCCGGTGCTGCCGGATTGGGTCGCAAGACAAGTTTGATGAAGAAAGTAGGAAGGGTCGTCAGGGGCACCCGCTAAAGGAGTGGGTGTAGGTTACGCCACAGTAATTATTTATTTTCCTGGTCCTTCGACTTTACTATGAATCTGCCCTTCTCTCTTCTCCCTCGTACCTGTCATTTTCCATTTTCGGTGTGTTGTATGTCTATGAAACGTTCTCTTTCCCCTTGGTTCAAACTCCCAAAGACTACCTACCCTACGTACTTAGTACCCTACTTTTTGTTTGAGTTCTTCCCCAGTGGACAATTCAGCCCTATCTCTCTCCATCGGTCTAAGTTCCGGAGTTTTGGTCTAGTGTATACAACTATATTTGCCTTTCTGTTTGCACGTACTTTTTGTCATGAATTTAAAGATTATCAATGCGACATGTGCGGCGTCTATGTACATAAACAAACGCATCGGTAGGGCAGGTAAGTAGGGCTTCAATCAACCCTGTCGTCGAACTAATTAGAGAAGGCTGTACATGCGTGCTTTGCCCTATAGATCACTACGTGGCTCGAACGGCTATACCAGCTTGTTTGAGGGTGGCCTTAACTTCATTAATCCCCACTTGTCCACGATGGAATATCCCGGCAGCCAATGCGGCCTCTGCTCTTGTATTCTGGAAAACGTCTACGAAATGTGCAGCGCTACCTGCACCGCTACTGGCCACGACAGGAATTGATACAACACTCTTCACGAGGTTGAGCAGATCCAAGTCAAAGCCGAGACCAGTTCCGTCGCGATCTATACTGTTGATCAGGAGCTCTCCTGCACCCAACAACTCAACACCACGAGCGAGCTGGCAGACTGAGAGGGGRCGTGATTCCCGCCCACCAGAAACAGTGCACTGATACCACCATGATTTTCCTCGGTCTGATTCGATCGGATAGGAGGCAGACCCAGTAACGAGTTCGTTCTTGTAGGGACCATCATACGATGATGCATCCACGAAAACTCGCCGGGGGTCCACAGATACAACAACTGCTTGTGAACCATACGCATGTGCTATTGTCTCGATAGCACTGGTCCCATCGCCATGGACGTCCTCAGCAATGGCACCCCCCAAGCCCAAGTCCGATGAGGCGTTGGCAGAGAACAGTCTCTCTACTGCATAAACTGCCTCGCTACCGATGCTTACTTTATCCGCCCCAGCACGGAAGTAAGCGCCAGCGACCTCCAGTGCAGGTCTCTTGGTACCATCTGGATCGACAGAGTCTTTGATGCCTCCTCCGATCGTGAGAGGTACAAAAACAGTCTCTGCCGCCGTGCGTACGACAGCCAGCATAGGCTGATCCTGTAGAGGGGAATGGCGGAACGACGTGATGTTGAGAAGGCACAACTCATCGGCACCTGCGTTGTAATATTGAGAAGCTAATGAAACTGGCTTCCCAAGGTTCCTCACAGCGCCTGCTGTTTCTGCTTGACCGGATGTAGCGTCTGCTTTCTCTCTGACATCGTATTGGTCCCCCTTCGTTACCACAAGGTCTCCCTGGTCGTTCGCACGAACATCCATGCATGCGATGATCCGTTTTGTGAGACTGTGAGTGGGACGAGGAGAGATAGAAGGTGGTACTCGTGCTGCATCGGACAAATGGGCGGATGCAGTCTTTTCAGATTCTGGGATTCGTAGCCATTCGTCAAGGAGGCGCAATCCTGCGTCACCAGACTTTTCTGGGTGGAACTGGGTAGCATAAACGTTTCCCTTCTTGACCTGAGAGACGAAGATCTCCTGCCCATATTGTGTTGTCGCATGGACCCATTGTGCTGCTTCTGGGTACCGTTCCGGATTGTACTTGGCACAGTATGAGTGGACGAAGTAGTAATTCTGGGGTTCTTGAGTAGTATCATAGAGTAAGTCGGTTGTATTCCACCCCATGTGGGGGACGGCCTTTTCTACGTTTGAAAAACGCTCGATTGGGCATGGCACAATACCCAGGCCAGGCGTGGCTGCTTCATCAGAGGACTGGAAGAGTACCTGCATACCAATACATATGCCGAAGTAAGGTTTGCCAGAGAGTATATATTGGCGAAGAGGTTCTAAGAGCCTTTGGACGCAAGATGGGATATGGCCGTCTCGAATGCTCCAACTCCGGGAAAGACAAGACTCTATGGGGATCATGTTGACTGAATGGACGGATCGTGATCATTGAGAAGGAGATTTAACTGACGGTGGCCTTGTGGAAGTCATCAGGATGGGTGATCCAGATGAAAGAGTGTCCCAATTTTGCAAGCGAGTTCGCGAGACTCTGTACATTTCCTGCACCATAGTCAAGTAAATAGAGACCCATTGTTGAGTCTGGAGTCGCTATGAGAGTCTGGAAAGAGAGAGGAAAANTCGAAGAGATGGAATTCGGAATTTCATCGAGTCAATGAATGTCAAATGTAGTCAGTCATCAAACTTTGTCCTTGTCCTCTTAAGTTTTTCCGCCGTAGGTACAAGAAACGTCTCTATTGCGTGCTCCAATCGATTGCACGTTACTCACGGCGTTTGTATAAAGGTACTCTTTGGTAGCAAGTATGGCCGACATGACTTCTCCAATCGCCATCCCTTCTACTTCTTCCCGTCGAGAGGTTGCGGCCTCTGCTTCGCCCTCGACCAGTCTTCACGACCGCTTTGCGCAGGGTTTGCGGCTTCGAGAGACCCCACCTACGACGGGCGATGTCAGACAGTCAAAGGTCTTGCACCCCGTCGACAACGAGGATCTCAAAATTCTCATTCTAGAAAACATCAGTCAAGATGCTGTCGCGTACTTCAGATCCCAAGGCTTTTCTGTCGATCATTTCACAAAAGCCATGTCTGAAGACGAGCTCGTGCAAAAGATCCCCTCGTACCATGCTATTGGGATTCGTAGTAAGACCAAGATCACAGCTAGGGTGATCAAAGCTGCAACCAAAGTGCAACCGTTCATCTTCCATTTCTCACTTTCATTCTGATCTTCTTTTTATTTCAGTTACTGGTAATTGGATGCTTCTGCATCGGTACAAACCAGGTTGATCTCGAAACTGCTGCCCAAGCTGGCATTCCCGTCTTTAATTCTCCCTTTTCCAACTCTCGTTCTGTGGCAGAGCTTGTCATGGGCGAGCTTGTCGTTCTTTCTCGCCAGCTCTTCGAACGCTCGTACGAACTCCGTAACGGCATCTGGAATAAGCAGTCCAAGGGATGCTGGGAAGTTCGTGGCAAGACCCTAGGCATCGTGGGTTATGGTCATATTGGCTCCCAGCTCTCTGTTCTGGCAGAATCCTTTGGAATCCACGTCCTCTTCTACGACATTATCAACCTTATGCCCCTTGGGAACGCTCGTCAAGTGGACTCCCTCGACACATTGCTTGCAGAGTCTGACTTTGTCACTTTGCATGTTCCAGAGCTCCCCGAGACGATCAATATGATCTCCAAGCCTCAGCTCGCACAGATGAAAAAGGGTTCTTACCTTCTTAACAACGCCCGTGGCAAAGTTGTAGATATTCCGGCTCTCGTCGAAGCATTGGAGTCAAAACATCTCGCCGGTGCGGCCATTGATGTTTTCCCTTCAGAGCCTGGCTCCAACGGTGCTCCTTTCGACAATGAACTGAATTCATGGGCAAGCAAGCTCCGCGCCCTTTCTAATGTCATCCTCACTCCTCACATCGGAGGATCGACTGAGGAAGCGCAGCGTATGATTGGTGAAGAGGTCTCTTCTGCCCTTTCCCGTTACCTCAACTATGGTTCGACGTTGGGCGTGGTGAACTTCCCAGAAGTGGATCTGCGCATGATTACTACCGAGCAGGGAGATCACATTCGTGTTTGCCACGTCCACAAGAACCAGCCTGGTGTCCTCAGGCAGGTGAACGAAGTCTTTGCGCCTTACAACGTGGAGAAGCAGTATTCCGATTCCAAGGGAGAGGTTGCCTATCTCATGGCGGATATCGCAGACGTCAGTCCAGCAGATATCAACAAGCTGAAGGAGCTCATCAGCGCCACGTCTGCCAACATCCTCACTCGTTTCCTAGCTTGAAGGAATCGAGGGCAACTAAAAGTAGTGCCAAGCCAACGAGGCTGCGATCGCACTTTTGTATGTATATATCTGTCGCCTGTACTTATCACAAGGTTCTCATATGTAACTTCTACATCCCAACAACCACTCACTCAACTGAGTGGTTTAATAACCCATTCAACTGGATTGTAGCTATCATGAATTAATAAAAAGACGTGTGTTTCATTAGTAGTACAATTTGCATGGTCAGGGCAGACAGAAGCATCGCGAAAACATGTGTGTATGTTAAGTAATAGCATGGAATCAAGCTTCTTCCTCTGGGTCACCAATACCACTAGGCAGGATAGCGAAGTGGGTCTCCATCTCTGGCAAACAAGGCGAATCGTATATCTTACAAGTACGCGTGTTTCCCCTGGATTTCTTTAGTTGTAACCTATTGCACAGTCAGCGCCAAAGAGGACATCCATTTGAACAGGGCTGATATACCTTGTCGTCGATGCGTGTGCCATGATATTTCCTCCGATGGGTTTCTTCTCATTACCAGCATAAGGCCCAGCAGCAGCATCTGGGCTAGACATCACTTGGTTGGTAACCACAACGGCGATCCCAAACTGCGCAAGAGGTTTCAGTGGGTCAGAAAGTGTCAGAGAATGCTAATCTACCCACCTCGTCTGCCAATCTTTGCAGAGTACGTAGAAACTTGCCAAGATGGTTCTGTCGCGTCGAAAGTTCCCCTCTTCCACTGAAATCCGTCCTATAAAGTGCAGTACAGGAGTCCACAATCAATAAGCAAAATCTTTAAGAAATGTAGTCAGACCGATATTCACTGCCATACGTGGTCGACCTACCTTGACTCTGACATTAGAGCACTCGCACTTATGAGCAATGCATTCTGATGATCTGCATTGTATGCTCTCGCATAAGCTACGTTATCCAGTACCTCCTCCCCGTTCAAACCATAACGCTCGGCAACAGCTAACAAACGAACTGGACGAAATGTCCCTTCCGTATCGATATAGAGGCATTTCCCCTCCCCACCACCCATAGATACTGGCAGTTGACAGGTGACGGCAAGAGTGTGACATAACTGCGACTTTCCGGTTCTAAACTCTCCAAACATTTCTGTTATAGCGCCGGTCTCAATCCCACCTACAAGAAAGGTTAGACAGTGCGCACGAATTAGGAAAGAATCAGGAACCTCCTAGTAGCGCGTCAAGCTGCTTTGACCCGGTGGTGATGTGCACCAATTCAGATCTTCGTGCATGTACTTCTGTGGCACTTTGAAATCCCAGCGGGACAATCTTTTGAGCTGTATGCGCATCCTCAGAAAGGTCGAAATAAAATGTAAAGTCTGGGTACTGACCTTCGGCCAGTATCTTGTCGGCTTTCTGCTCTGAGATTCCCTTGATCGTAACAAGGACTTTCTTCGGTGTGAACGCCACGCTCTCCACGGTGTTTAAGCCTGCGTCGGCGAGTTTCTTGATGTCGTTTGCATGTATACCGGCTTCTTGGAGCTTGGAAACTAGTAGTGGGCCTGTAAACTGGTATTCTTCTTCTTGCTCCTCTGGATTCTGAGAGTTTTCTGGTTGAGACATGCGGATATTGCTGCCTCGAAGAAGAGGAGTAAGGGGAAGGTGTGTATGATATCTGTTCCCACGCTAAATAAACGCGTCAAGTCACATGGCCGTAATGAGGCACAGCCACAGTGACATCCTCCTGTCGGCGTGATGATGCAAACTGAGTACGTACGGTAATGACCTTGCGACGACCTCTCCTCTGACTATTCAACTACTAAGCCTGCACTAAAGCAGACCAGAATTCTCCTAAGCGCTTCGATGTACGCCATGCCGAATCGCTGGGTTCTCGTCTGGAGTGCAGTGGCACATACAGCAAGGTTTTCGCATTCCACCACTATTTCTGTATGCATTTGCTAAGGACTTGTTGATTAGGGCATCCACAGTCCTCCAGATCCTCATTTATCTCCCTCTAACTTTTGCCACTCTATCTAAGGCAGCTTGTTTATCTCTTTCCCTTCTTCTCGCCATCCACGCACTCATCCATGGCACCATGATCATGTTCTGGGGCTCTCCTGCCCTCTCTGTCCTGCAAGTGCCCATGCACCCATTCCTCTTGCTGGTATGCTTCAATGCATTTTCCTCCTCAGTGAGCTCGTGGATCACAACAGCCGCATCGTGGTGGGAAACCTGTCTTACACTGTCGGGACCACTTTTTATCACAATGGAAGGTCTTTCCAGTCTTCTGGTCGCACAAAAAATCGGTCAAGAAGGGAAGAAGCTAGTCGAGCAAGGGGAATCCTACCAGTTTGTTCTTCTCATTGCATCCGCTTCAGCGTACGTTGTGTCGGCTTGGTGGATTGTTGTCGTAAGTCAAATTCCTGAGCTTGGAGTGTTGGGTCCATGGAGCTTATTGTGATCAGGCGTATCCAACAGCAGCATCTTCCCCTCTGTCCTCAACCTTCCTGGGGGTTGCCCTCACCGCTCTGGTTCGTCATGCCTAACCATCTTGGGCTCTCAACACTGATGCCACGACAGGCATTTCTCACACTCATCGGGTTTGGCCTGAGAAGAACAAATGTAATCGAATCATCTTGTATGGCCCTCGTTATGGCATACAACGTCTGGTTGTGCGGCTTCGATCCGAACTCGGTCTCTGAGCCGGGTTACTCTTAGTGAGAAATCTCGTAGCTCTGTTAAGGTTACGTGAACGACTCACGTACATTGCAGTGTCCCTCTTCTTCCCAACTTGTTGCCCCATATTCAAGCTTTGGTCAACTTTGTAACAAATACACTTCCCAAGCCAGTCTTATTTGCATTACTGTATCGCCTAACAATCCTGCATTCTGCCTCTCGTATCTTACCTACCATTGGAGCAAGTAGTTGGGAAATCGATGGAGGTGCCCTGGACGATGAAGATGCAGACCGACCGGTATGAAGGCGTGCATTTTTTKGGTCTACGCTCACAGATATTTTCAGACCTCAATCCTAACCCGTATTCTCTTGACGTATCGCCAACTTATCTTCGTGGCGGTATACACACATCTATTGTGTATGTCGCTCTCTGAAATGATGTTTTATCCAGCTTACATCTTCTCTCAGTGCTCGATCATTCATCGCAAGTCTGGTGGCGGTGGTTTAACATCTTCTTTACTCTTTTCATGTGGTGTATAGAGCTGTTGGTCAGCTCTGCTGATGATGATGTAGCTAAAGAGTGGAAAGTCGAGTAAATGGGCATCCCAATTGTCTTTGATTCTTGCCACAGTGTGTGATCTACCATGTCGACGACGAAATTCGCTGTTTTCATCATCCGGAATAGTTGAACTTCCATTCTGCTGTAGCAGGGTCCTCACCCTCGTAGTATTCTCTCTTCCATATCTGAGCTCGCCTCTTGACATCTTCTAGGATTTGCTCACATGCCCTAAAAGCTTCCTTCCGATGTGGGGACGACACAGCTATAACTAGGACATGTATGAGTCTTTGGTGACATTACGAGCAAGAGGATTTCGCTTACCAATGGAAGGCTCCCCCACTGGGACCGTTCCTAGGCGATGGTGTACCGCACACTTAATCTGTCCATTGCATTCTGAAGAGCTCTGCGGCGCGTGCTCGGAATGTCCGCTAGAATTCTGGGCCGTTCTTATGATACTTGCCAACGTCTTGATGGCCAATTTCGAGTATGCTTGATATTCCAGACGAGTTACATCTTTACCTAGGATGATTGATAAGAACAGAAACCCTCGCCAGCAGAATCTAAAACCTTTGAATGAATTTCGTGTGGTACCTGGTAGCACAGAATGTTCATGTAAGACATCGTACTGGTTCAAGTAAGGCCATACCAATAAATACTGCATAATGTGTTTGAAAAGTGATCATATTCTATAAGGGAACGTTAAATACCTGCAATCGCACCTGAAGTTTTACATTTATTGAGTTAAGCAGCTCAACTGCTGAAATAATTTGACCTACCTGCTGCATCGTCCTTGACTGATTGAGTAATACTTGGGACGTCCAATGGGGAATACGTCAAGCAGCATATGCCGCCCGGGATCTGGAGGCTTTCCTCCACAGAAGTGCTTGGTCTATCCACGGTGGCCATCGCTCAAGATGACGTTTACACGAGACGCAACTGTCATTGAACTGATAAGATATCTTGGGCTTATATAAGTGGGACGATCGTCTATCAAACTTCTTCAAGTTACCCGTTCCTGTCATTGAATTGCAAGTGGTTTCGGGCTACCTGGTCCATAACGCTAGGCCATGCTTGGGCAGATTCCTCGTCATACAGTCCGTATTGCTCGGATAGGCAACCACACTCCTTTCTCTACATTGTCGACTCTCAGAAATCTCCCGCTAGACGTTCATCCAGAAGTAGAAGAAGCTTTAGCGTCACGGAAGCCTGTAGTAGCTCTCGAGACCACCGTCATTACCCATGGGTTCCCGTATCCGGATAATCTTCAACTCGGTTTATCACTCGAAGGAATTGTCAGGTAAACTGGCATCCTTCTGTAATTGCTAGGAAATATAAATATTGACTAAACATATAGGAAAACGGGTGCTATCCCAGCTACAATTGGCATCATTTCTGGACGCGTCAAGATAGGATTGACCCCTGCAGAAATCGAGCTCCTAGCGGACAAGGGCCGTAATCCAGCAGTGAAAGTTTCTAGAAGAGATATAGGGCCAGTCATCGCTAGTAAATCCAATGGAGGTGGGCTTTCAATATCTTATTGTTTTTAGACATGCTGAAGCAGTCTACAGGTACCACCTGCAGTGCCACCTTGATCTTCGCAGCTATGTCTGGAATCAAGGTAATTCTATCTTTCTCATATCCCCTGGTCACGACGTTAACACATTTGTAGGTTTTCTCTACCGGAGGGTAAGAACTCCTTGCAACATCGTTAATGTTGTGCTAATAGTCCCAAGTCTCGGAGGAGTTCATCGGGGAGGAGAGAGCAGTATGCACTACACGGAGGCGTTTATGAGCGTGGTTTTCTTACCTGCCTATGTTTAGGTATGGACATATCCGCTGACCTCCTCGAGCTTTCAAGAAGCCCTGTTGGACTGGTCTCATCTGGTATCAAGTCAATACTAGATATTGGACGGTACGTGCGACCCCTTCCCAGTAGATCCCAAGCTAATTATTAACAGGACCCTCGAATACCTTGTAAGACGTGCCATAATCGAACCTACGGACTGACATCATACTTCTTACAGGAAACTGCAGGTGTACCTGTGCTCTCATATGGACCAAGCAAAGAATTTCCCGCCTTTTTCACGCGCAAGAGCGGCTACCAGGTTAATTCATTGACTAAACTTCAATAATCCCATTAGATGGCTGATGCTTCATATCAGGCACCTTGGAATGCAGATTCTCCACTAGCAGCAGCGAATGTTCTTTGTAAGTCCTTCACTTCCGGCTTAAAGAAGGAAACTCACACTTTACAGATTCGCAAGCTCAATTCAACCTTTCGCATGGTGCCTTGTTCGCTGTACCGATACCGGAAGCATACGAGGCGGATGGTGTCCTCATTCAACAGGCCATCGAACAGGCCATAGCCGAATCAGAGGCAAATGGGATCAGCAAACGTGGAAAAGAGGCGACTCCCTGGCTACTCGCTCGCATTGGGGAGTTAACCCAAGGAGCATCTGTGCAAGCCAATAGGGCACTTCTTGAGAACACGGCTCTTGTTGGTCAGTGGTTCCTCGACCTCTCACAGGGATGGTACAATCATGCTGACTACATGTATAGGTTCTAAGATTGCAATAGAGTACGGAAAGCTTGCGAATCAGGAAGTGAGATAAGAGAGCCTCAGGAGGCAGCATTAGTCCTTAACCATGTCTTAGGGTCCCGCCAATGAAACTAGTTACGCAGTGTCAATACCGACTGAAGGCGAGAGAACGCCTCAACCGGAGTACTCTCCCACCCAGCCTGTCAGTCATCGTTTGCAAATCTGATTGTCTGGTCCCTCAGTGTTACCTTTGAATAGACGACAAAAGCGGTCATCATCGGTTCTGCTGCAGTAGATGTTACTGCTCGACCATACCTTTCTGAAAGTTCGGGTGAACATTCGACCCTCCCAGGACAAGTTTCCGTATCCCTGGGCGGTGTTGCCCGGAATATTGCAGAGGCTACCCATCGTACGATGGACCCAACATCTGAATCTGTTTTATTAGTTTCTCCTGTGGGGCAGGATCCTTTTGGGGCACTTTTATCTTCTGAGATGAAGAGACTGGGTCTGCGATTGGATGGATTAGTTTCAACAAATGCTCCCACGTCTGTCTGTAATATGATTTTAGATTCAAAAGGGGAGCTTGTGTCTGGCGTAGCTGATATGAAGAATACTGCAGAGTTTCCCTCAGAACCTGTATGAGCCATTCATTATCATTTCACAGTCGCTTTCAAACTTAGCATCTCCTGCAGATTCTGGAGCGCATAGATTCTCAGAAACCTACTATAGTGGCACTTGATGGGAACCTTTCTCCTTCGACCATTCAAACTATCGTAAAACATAGCAATGCGCATGGGATACCCGGTAAGCTTGTTTTTGGTGGACTTGTCTCCGGGTATTGACTTTCCTACCCTTTTAGTTCTTTTGTAAGTGCTAGGTGTCTGGGTTCATTCAATATCTCATCCCCGCTTGTAAAGCGAACCAACGTCCATCACAAAATCTATTGCAATCCTCCCCGCAATTAATGAAGCATTCCAACACGGTCCACAGGGGAGATCTCCAGTTGCTTTCTGTACCCCAAACTTGTTAGAACTCGCCGAGATATATAACACCGCTAAAAACGGACCCCGAGATCTGCTCTCCCATCCTGCCTGGTGGTCGACCATTGAAGGGTTTAACCTGGGATCACAGTTTCGCACCGATCTGGAGCACTTGGGAAGGCGCAGTGTGGATGACTCGGAGCCTTCACACGGAAATTTGAGCTTTCTCTTTTCAGCGGGAGTAGCTCAAATGGCCATACACCTCCTTCCGTTCTTCGATGCATTGGTAATCAAGTGTGGTAGCAGAGGTGTATTTATTGTTCTTAGGATATCAGATCCTGGGTCGTTGTGGCATGGTGAACATACTAGCGTGTATCAGAGAACCCTTGTCGCGCGAGGGGCCACAGGGAATGCCTTAGTTCTACGACATTTCCCTGCTCTCAAAGTAGAGCAAATAACGAATGTCACAGGCGCAGGAGATAGTTTCGTTGGAGCTCTGTTGACGCACTTGTCCAGAAACCCCCTCGGACTAGAGAACCCTCTATCCATGGCGCATATTGTGAACGATGCCCAAACTGCTGCACTACTCAGTTTGCAAAGTGACAAAGCCGTGTCCCCACTGCTTTCGTTACTTCCATTAGCCCCATGTTAGGGTGATATTACATGTCTCTACTAGTTCTTGTATACTTCATATGCAATAGACCTCCTTTGGAATTTACGAATCAAGGGCCCCACTCGAACATGCTCTCTAACGCGACGTTCCTGCTCTTGCATTGCCACTCGAGTGGCCTTTCTCTCGATAGCTACCTTCTTTTCGTGTCTCCTCTGTGAATGTGTTAGATATCTGCAAATATGTCGCGACATTAACTTACTTGAGCACCATGCTTCAGGCGTGTGATCAAATTAGCCGCCTCTCCTTTGGTCAAGGAAGCAAATCTGTCTAACACTCCGTCTGTTGCGTTAGCATCTCCGTTTTCTACCTGTGCCTTGCCTCCCATTCTCTTCGAGACGAANTTTTTTTGAGCATCTGATGCTGGTGTCGACCTCCAACGAGCCGAACGCAACAAACTGGAGGTAGGCGTGAACATAGGGACTAGATTATGGGGAAAGTATAGTTACCCTTGCACTAAAGGACCGCGGACAACCTTGGTGGTTGCATAAGTATCACAACCCCGTATAGCATCTGCAAGAGTGGCCGCAGTGAGGACACTCCGACTTCGTAAGAATGGTGAAACTTTGAGCGCCGAAGCTGTCTGCTTGTCCATAGCCGCCGGAGTAAATGTAGCTTTGAAATGGGCCTCCTCTTCTGCAGAAAGTTACCAAAGTATATGAGCAGACATACAGATAGGCGTATGTATATACACTCACCATCCGTAGCTTCCACAGGTGCGACCCGGATGAATCCCTTCCCCATGCACTCCAGAACGTAGATATCATCCCCACAGCCAACCCACCCATTGGAGGAGTACTTCGATATATGAGGCGCGCCAGATGATTGAGAAATGAAAGAGTAGGGGTCGTCGTAATCGGTATAGCTGACCGATTTGGGAACAGGGACATCTCCGACTGTATCTTGGATGAAATCACTTTCTTCGACCTTCTTTTCGAGTGAATCGAGACTTTCATCTTTAACATGCAATTAGTTGTAACAACGGGGTGTATAATTGTTTCTTACCGTCGATGACTATCTCGCCTGGGTCAAGACCAAAAAGAGTGGGAGTTGACATCACGCCGGAAACGCGACCGGAACTGTCTACGAAGTCGATTATGCGGCAGTCAGTCTTGCCAGTAGCTGGGGAGAGCCTCATGCCACGGCCGATCTAGTTATAGCGAATCTATCATATAGGTCAAACACAGGAGAAGTTGGAACTAACCATTTGTGCGAAGATGTTCTTTGAACGAGTGGGTCGAGCGACGATAACACAATCAATGTTTGGAAGGTCTGCACCCTCAGTGAGCACAGCTGCAAGGATCTTGTCAACAACATGGGATCAGTGGTACTGCATATGAGGGCCTCACCACAGTTGATCAGCACAGGGAACTTCCCGGCTTTGAAGGTTTCTATTAACTGTTTTCTTTCCGCGTTGGGAGTCTTAGAGTGCAGATAGCGCGCATCGATGCCATAGGATCGGAAGACCTGCGTCAAAGTTTCTACGTGTGAAAGGTTCACGCAGAATACGAGAGTGGACAGTCGGGAGGCTACCAAAACTTTTAGAGACATTATTGGAGGGATGAAAAGCATTGCCGTACCTGCTCTATCTAACCATGTCTTGACAACTAAGTTGTTCACGGTATCCGTGTTAACGACTTGGGAGAGACTGCTGGGGTTGAAGTCTCCCGTTCTCGAATTCACCGTGACTTGGCTCAGGTCCAACTTCGCCTGCACAGTGGTGAAGCGCACGTCACAGAGCCTACAGAGACTGGTCAGGACAACTTGAGATATAAGTTTAAATGGGGATGAACCATTGCTCCTTGATCATCTCCAAAAAGTCCCTGTGGTAGACAATTCTCTCGAAAACAGACCCTAAAGCAAGACCATCGTGACGGCTGAATGTTGCAGAGAAACCAATGATAGGGATTGTATGGGGAGAAGGCGGGGATGGAACGAAATCATTGTCAGGGTGGCGAACGTTGGGGTCAAAACGAGACAATAGACGGCGATATCTAAAGATTCGGTGAGAAGTTGTAGGAAGAAATTGGAGACATGCTCGTACGAAGGAGCTGCAGCATGATGAGCCTCATCCACGATGATTGCCTTCAGGGTTCGGGCGTCAAATTTAGCAAGTCTCTCCGGTTGCAAAAGAGTCTGATAAGTCGCGACAGTCCTGTGCAAGCATAAGAGGGCAAAAACATGAAGATTAGATAGCAGGGAACGCACACGTCTGCAAGACCAGAAGCTTTGTTCGCTCCCTGTTCGATCTCAACTGTCCAATTTGGAAACTGTCGAGGTACCTGCTCAGCTGCCTGCCGGGCGAGTTCGATACTATTGACAATGATCAAGGCCTTGGTCGCTTCTGGATTGATACTAGGGGGAGGAATGCGGTCCAGTAACGAGATGAACACCGTCGTCTTGCCAGAGCCGGTGGGTAGGGAGACTCCGATGCGGGACGCGCCAGATTCCAGAGCATCTGTACATGCTTGAAGACAATGCTCTTGATATGAACGAAGGACCACAGTAGCAGGCTGGATGGCACGCGAGAATGTCCTGGCTCTAATTCGAAAGGATTTCAAAAACCATCGCATTGAAAGCGGGAACAGAAACGAGCAAAACCAATTTCGCCAGAGATCGTGAGCACAAGTTGTTACCCGCGACCTGGAGTGGTAGATACCGTGCAGGCAACGGCAAAGTTACAACCTGAGCACCTTCACAGAGATGGTTCGCCTCACACAACGCGACTTCTCAGACATTCTTGTTCGGGGTATAATTGTGTTCCAGTTTTTACATTTTATAGGGCATATTGGCCACACCCAGAAAGGAACAAAAACAGGGAAGTCTAGTAGTAATACTGGCCAACAGCGTAGAGCACGTAAGGTAGATGAAAAAGTATACGACGACCAGACCATGCCATCCACCACCACCTTCACTGCTTTAACCAGATCCACCGGAGTAGACCTTGCCGAACATGACTTCCTGGAGCTTGTCATAGAGGGACAAGACACCAGCACCGGCAACACCACGGAGGACGTTGGCACCAGCACCCTTGAAGAGCGACTTGACACCTTCCTTTGCGACAATTTGCGAACCAGCGTCGAACATGGACTTGTAGTTTTGACCAGAGCCGGAAGTCATCATCATGCGACGACTACAGGTGTGTTAGATATTAACCAAGCGGAAGGAATACCGCGGCTTACCGGATGGTGTCCAAGGGGTATGAGGCAAGACCGGAACCAATGGTGACACCCCATCCAAGCAGGAAGGAAGCGAAGAAGGAACCCTCAAGAGCACCAACCAACACAACGGGCTCTGCAACATGACGTCAGGAATACGAAGCACCTGAAAAAGGCTGGGAACGCACTCAAGGAGTCGTAGACACCGAAGTAGAGACCACGGTAAACGATGATACCGACGACGGAGGGGACGAAGCCACGGTAGAGACCGGCAATACCATCACTGGCAAGGGTCTTCCTGTAGACATCGACAAGACCGTTGAATTGACGGGCTCCTCCGCCACCCTTGGTGGACTTGGCATCGTTAGCAAGACGCGTACGGGCGTAGTCCAAAGAGTAGACGAAGAGGAGGGAGGCGGCACCAGCAGCACCACCGGAAGCGACGTTTCCTCCGAACCACTTCCAGTAACCGTCGTCCTTCTTGAAACCGAAGAGCGACTTGAAGTAGTCCTCTGAAAAAAGATGAGCAAAGACTGCARAAGTCATGGGCAAATAGCAGACGTACTGAAGGCGAAGTTGAGGGCTTGTGTCGGGAAGTACCGGATGACGTTGGCGGTGTTTCCTCTCCAGAAGGAAATCACACCCTCGTCCGCGTAGGTACGCTTGCTGGCATCCCAGATACCGGTGTAAGGGTGAGAGAGACGGCCCTGCTTGATCTACAGGAAATAACATGCACGGTGTGAGCACCATGTGGAGGCAAGCACACGACAAAGGCTTACCATCTCATCCTGGTTCTGGATGAGGAGCTTGACACGCTCGATGGGGGCAGCGGAGGTCTTAGCAACAGCCTGGAGAACAAGAGTTAGTCGAAAAGACTGCACTTGAAGAGGGTAGGAGACGAACGGCAGACACTCCACCCATCATGAAATCGACTGGAGAAATATGATAAGGACACGGTAGAGGGTAGCAGGACGGGGAAGACAGCTACGCACTAAGGAAATCCTTGGGCGTCTTTCCTTTCTTTGTTGATGCCATAGTTAACTGAGTGGGGAGACCGTGAGTGAGAGAGGGTGGTGGTAAGGATGAGAACTAGCAATGTAAAATTTCCCGCCTTTTCAATGCTGGCAAGTCGCGTGATCAACACCGAATTGTTCCGGACACCTCCGACGCCGTTACGTACCTCCGCTTGCAGCTTTCGAAATATCCATTCGAATGTGGCAGCCGGTCCGTGGTGTAAGTAACAGGTAGCACGCACATCGGACATTGCAGGTCATCATGCATGATTACTTATCGCTCCGCGTCTCAAGACTCTGGTAATACTGCACTGGAAAATTACGCATACGTCAAGCTTGTAATATGTATGTAACACTAGAATACGCCTAAAGAAACTATGAATAAAGTAAAACGTTGTGATATCTACAATGGCTGCTACTGTCCTGCCCATCCCACTGTAGGCAATGGTGGTACACGGTATCTTGGATCGGGGGGCGAGGAAGAGGTGGAACCAGAGCCAGGCGAACGGAATGATTGGGGTAGTGGCGGGAGATGGAAAGGCTTGGGCAAAACAGGCGCTTGCGCATAGGAGTGATTCACAGGTGATGTGATCTCAGTTATGTCCATTTTGCCCTTCTTCCAAGGTTCATGCGGCGGAGAGATGTTTGCTTCACCAGCCTTGCGTTTCCTATTCTGAAGGACTGGCAGTTCCTCGTCATCAGAATCGAGAGTAAGGTCAATGACATCGTCCACAACACTTGTCTCCTTAGTGGGGGGTAACGATTGTGACTGAGTGGACGGTGAAGCTCTCGCTTTACCACGTTCTCATCTTCGTCGTCCGAGTCTAAAACAAGTATCTCAACATCCCTAGCTTTTCCCTTGTCTTTCGAGTGTCCGTTAGCCGCTTTGGGCGGCGATGGAAGTGCTTGCTTTGCCCGTGCGGTGTCGGCTGGGGGCTTTATCGGGGGATGCTTGGCCGTCCAACTTGTGGAGCCACAGGTGTTGTCGGAAGTGTGCCACTGGCCATCCGCCTCTACAATTACATCTTCTACACTTTCTGGAGTGGCCTTCAAGATTTCATCAAAGTAACTATAGGAAAAGATAGAGGTTAACGCGCCGTGCAAGAGTTAGCGGATTGAGCCTTACCCGTCGATGATGAGATCTTTTGTGTTGATAACTCGCTCGCAAACGGGACACGACCACGTCGTCGTTTGCTCATTCACAGAAAACCAAGCAGAAGCCTCGAAACATTGAGGGTGTACACATTTAGATGAACGGCAGGGCAATGTTATACGCGAATATAAAAGCTGAGATGGGTTTTAATCTCCACGTTTTCCTCGGTAAAGGGGCAACTTACTGGACATTTGAGAGACATCTTTTGCGGCCCTGCAATAATGTCATCGTCTTCAGAAAGTGATGATCTCACTAGAGCCAGTTAAGTCAGCCAGAAAACACTAATCAGAAGGGAAAAAATCTGCGTACTTTCTTTTTGAATAACAGCGCTGCTCTTGTATGAATTTTGCTGTACTGATTTTACAAGATCATCGACAGACGTAACCTCCACAAGGTTCATGATCATGTAGAATTTCTATGCAGCAAGTGAGCGGTGGCATCCAATGATAGACCAGGTCGAACACACCTTGGGCTGTGAAGGTTGTTGGCTGTTCACATAGACCATCTCCACCCGATGTTGACTTGAATTTAAGGGAACCAACCTCGTCAGGTCGGGGGGAGGTGCAGTTCCGGGTTTCTTCTTCAATCCTTTGAGATTGGCGGTGACTTGAATACCATCAACTCGAACTTCGCAAGTGGGAGGAAACTCGATGCTTGCAAGATCAACGGTGGTGCGAAAGTTGGGATTGAAAGAGTAAAATGTGGATGATGTACAGAACAGACGAAGCTGGTATTTCGAGCTTTAAACGGGTGAGTACGATGCCTTGAGGGTATGCAAGAAGCAGAGGTTACTTTGGCATCTTGAGCTTTTGAAGCTGACTTGGGGTCAGAGAGAACAGCATGCTAGCTTGTCTTCTGTCTGTAGAACTGGACGATTCTGTGCGCATAGATGCTATCTCAAGTCCTTTAGAAGTGAAGGGGAAACCTACCTGGACATTCACATACAGTAGAAACTCCTTGGTCAACACGAAAAAATGGAGAATCCGTGAACCGAAGGGCTGTGGAACATTAGGAGACATAGATTACTAGATTTGAACACCATACCTGGTCGTTGCCCTGTCATCTTGCTCGGTGCAGACACCGAGGCGGTTGGTACAGGTTTACGAATAGGAGAATATGGATCATGGAGGTTGGCACCATGAGTACCCATAGCATATGATTTTGCGACGCTCGATGTTGAAGCGTATGGCATAGTAGAAATAGGACCCACGATCCCTGAGTAGGCTCGCGATGGTGTATACCTAGATTATTTACACGAAGCAACTGTTGGCAACTGAGAAACATGTATTTGGGCGACACTCACAAGCCTGTGTTGCGGACTTGATAAAGGACTGTTTTGGCTTTAAGCCATCTCTCCTCACTACTTGTCATCTTATAGTTATCCAAAGTTATCCCAATCCGCTCAATGAGGTCTTGCTTCTTGCCAGCCTTGGACAAATGATTGCCACACTCCTCGTTCAAGCCGCTGATTACTTGCTTTAACTTGTCCACTGTAAAGGTTCGAACACTATGGCGAATAGTCTGCGGTCGAAATTGGCGGGTTGATCGAGAGTAATTGGAGGTGATTAATGAGAAACTCACGTCAAAATCAGCCAGCTAGCTCCAGTAGCCATCGAATGGGCTGAAACAACAAGTGAGAGAATGAAAAGGGATGAAATAAGACAAAAGAGGGAGAGGGTGAGTGGGAGAGAGCAATAATCGAAACAATCGTAAACACGCACACCCTGCCCCGTCGGCCCGTGCAGTGTTCCCAGCAATTAACCTGACCACCAATGCCGATCTCACCTGAAGAGTACGATAAGCTCACGCCAGAGGAGCGCAAAGCTCGAGACGCAGAAGACAAAGCTAGGGAAATCGCAGAACAAGCGCGTATGTCATAACAACTCACACTCTCATCCTTTGTCTAACGCCCCATCCAGAGCTCCCTTATACTTGGACACAAGAACTAGGCGAAGTGGACATCGTCGTTCCAGTTCCCAAAGGGACCAGAGGAAAAGATTTGTCTGTAGTTATTCAGAAAAAGAAATTTAGCGTTGGACTCAAGGGCCAAGATAAAATACTCGATGGCGAGCTCTGTAAAGAGATCAAGGTCGACGATAGTACCTGGACCCTCCGTATGCATTGCTCTCTATCCACTTCATTATCTAACTTGATGTCACAATCGTATTCTTTAGAAGACAACGAGATCGTTTTGGTCCACCTCGAGAAATTGAACCAGCAGCAGTGGTGGGAGAATGTCCTGACCCACCACCCGAAGATCGACACAACAAAGATTGAACCAGAGAATAGCAAACTGAGCGAATTAGATGGGGAGACTAGGTTCTTTCTTATTATCGATTCTAACATGCCCATCTCATCTAATATCTCTCTCTGTCGCAGGGGTATGGTTGAAAAGATGATGGCAAGTGCTTTTCAGTTGAAAACAATACCGGCGTGTACTAACCGCGCAGAAAACAGTTTGACAACCAGCAAAAGGTATGCTACCTGTAATGATACCCCTTCCCTAGGGTTACTCATTCCAATGCCTTAGCAAATGGGAAAACCAACCTCCGATGAGCTGAAGAAGATCGAAGCTCTGAAGAAATTCCAAGACGCCCACCCAGAGCTAGACTTCTCGAATGCGAAAATAACCTAGGTCTTCGTAGATCTCAGAAGAATAATAATGTACCAACTCAACTTCTATATGAGCCGAAGAAAATAAAGATGGCTATCAGGGCCCGGTTTTCTGTCGTTTCCCGCTCCGACGAAGTTCTTTTGTAGACGTCTTTCTCTTGACGCTTTCCACTAGACTCTCCAAACTCCTTTCTCCGTTGTCGTGATTACCATTCGGTGCTCGAGGGGCCGGCACGCTCTTATTTTGCTGTCTTCGTGACCGCTCTTCCAAGAGAGCGTTCATGCCTTTCGTTCTCTTGAAACTGGAAACATACAATAAGTCACATCTTTCGAGCATGTAAGGAATTAACATACTGAGGATTGCTAGGATCAATGGCGAAATTGTGATCATCGTGAAGGATTTTGAACCGTTCATCGGTCGGGTCTAATGTGAAGTCCTCCTGGGCTTCATCTTCTGCAAATTTCTTACGATCCTTTTTTGGTTTCTTTTTGAGCTTTTTCTCCGCCATCATGACCGCCTTCATGTTGAAATGTTTGGGTTCCGCGTTCCCGTTAGAAACAAGTAGCGAAAGCTCCTGGGGCGTCGAAACAACCCTTTCTGGTGCTTTGGTGGTTTTCTCTCGCTTCACATTTCGGGGAAGCGCTGCAACATCGACTTCGAAGAACTCGTCCTCTGGATCGTCCCCTTTCGTGTCTCCCTTCTCCTTCAATCCCTCCTTCCTTTGCTTTTTCTTTTCTCTCATTTTTCGTTGGTACTTTTCGAGAGTCGTTTCGTCCCGGTCTTCCGTTGGGCCAGTCAACCCAGGGGTGAAAGTCACTTCCATATCCACATCCCCCCTCGTATCGTCATCGTCATCCCGAGCCCACCCTTCTGGCAGGTCATCCTGGCCACCCAGGAGCATCGCCCGCAAGCGATCTCGAGATGCCGCTTTGGATTTTGTAGACGCTTCCGTATCAGAGTCATCCTCTGAAGACGATGCCAGGTATGTCTTGAAGTCTGCTTCGTCAATTTCCTTACGAGTGAGAGTCCTCCTTGTCACTTGATTGCGTTCTGGGTCATCGTCGTCCCAGGTCAATTTCACCTTTGAGTGCCTGAGAGCCTGGTGTTATGTGTGAGTACTCCAACATTCTTCGGCGGTACGACGGAAGACTGACATCGGTGACAAACTCGACAGCTTTGAAGCTAGCGTTGGGCTCCTCTGTGGCCTCGTCTCTGTCTGTGTATTAACGATCAAAGCCCGTTGTAGGTATATGTTTCTACGATACCTTGGAGGCTCATCGAATTCCATGTCGTTCGGTACAAAACTCAGGTCGAAGATGTTGGCCGAGCGTTCAAACTCGGTGGCTTGAAGTTGCTCATAGATGTGGGCAGCAGCATCTATAGTGTCACAAGTTACTATAGCATAGTAGTATCTAGAAAAAGGTTCGAATATCAATAAACCCAAGTAAAGATGTTGAATATACCGTAGCCGCTCGAGTTGGTAAGAACGCAACGCATCTTCGTCATGTTGTTGATCTGCATCTCCGACCTCATAGATATTTTTTTCGTTGATCTCATCAACGTCGAGATCCTTTTTCTTGAAAATCTCTGGGGGTGGTCCCTCTTTCTCCTCGCGTGCCAAACGTTCCTTGCCGAACTGACTGGGATAGATAGCTACACTGTGTATTTTACCGCGAGCTATTGGGGTTGCACTAGCACCTTTAACCAGACGCTGTTTACTTCCTGTAGAGGTTGAAGCAACGGCGGAAGCAGTAGGGGAGACCAAGGACGAACACACTTTGAAGAGGTGTGTTGCGCGTACGTGATCCCAGTCCAGGTTAACGATGGCAAGGCGGTTCGTCTGTTCTACGTCCTCCGGTATAGAAGGCTGTTCGGGATGGTTTTGCTGATATGCAGATGCCTGTGCATCCAAGATGGCCAACTCGCTTTCATCCAAATTGATGAGGGGTTCGGAGGTCTTTGCAGCAAGATCTACACCCAACTCGACGAAACCATCATCTTCTTCGCTGCCGTCGTCCCCAGAATGAGGATCGTCAACATTGTCCTCCTCGTCAGAGGATTCCAAGAGGCCCTCGCCACGAGCGTAATCCGGTTCTTGCCCAGTTATTTCCGCATCTGGAGAGTCCAAACGGTAGAAACGCTTTAGAGAATCATGCTCATCCGAAGCGGGCAGAGGGCGTCCATATTTATCGACCGGTGCAACTGTTGGTGATGGAGATGAGAATAGAATTTTTCATGAAGCATGATAGCTGATGGTTGGTAGCGCCGCCCAAGGAAATGTCACGGACCTGAGCCTTTTTTGTCTTTTCGTTTCTCTGAAAATAAGGATTTAAATCGGTCGTCGACCACTACTTTTGATTTTTGTTGGCGAGGCCGTCGAAAGCGAGGATCTGACTGGAGTCTTGCGAAGCGTGGATCAGACATGATGGTGGAGAGAAATAGCAGCCAATGAAACTGGCCGTCCCAGAAATTTGGGCCGGGCAGTCCGGTCAGCCAATGAGAGGCTTCATGGGGGAATGAAATCACTGGATACCGTTGCCATCATGATCATGCTTCAGCCTCCTTCATAAATACAGCCATCTTCAGTTCCCTTTCATTCGTTCCTTCTTTCTTCTTCCTTGTAAGTGCCTTGTACCCCTCATTTCCCCGTTTCACTAATCTTATATACTCCTTGCCAGCTCTTCATTTGTTCATTTAGGCCGCAGGACGCCTTTTCCAGCCCCAACCTACATCTTTCTCTCTCACATCGTTCTTTCATTTCAAGCACAATGCGAACGACTATCTTTGCCCTGGTCTCTTTCTTCGCCGCTCAGGTAGCGCTGGCTTACCCAATCGCTCAGCCGATGCCAGTGAGTACCTATACCATTTCCCACCGATACAACGTGTCTGACATAAAATACTCGTAGAGGGTTGTTGCTCGCTTTCCGGAACCTCTTGACGTGATCCCGGCTTATACGAAACGACAGATACCCGCTGAGAAGGCGGTGAAGGCACCCGCAGGAGTCGTTGAGGAATACAAAGTCAAGCGTCAGATCCCTGCTGAGCAAGCCGTCAAGGCACCGGCTGGCGTTATACAGCCGTACAAGGGCAAACGCCAGATCCCTGCTGAGAAGGCGGTGAAAGCACCCGCAGGAGTCGTTGAGGAGTACAAGGTCAAGCGTCAGATNCCTGCTGAGCAAGCAGTCAAGGCACCGGCTGGCGTTATACAACCATACAAAGGCAAACGCCAGATTCCAGCTGAAAAGGCGGTGAAATCACCTGCAGGTGTCATCGAGGAGTACAAATCTAAGCGCCAGATCCCTGCTGAGAAGGCAGTCAAATCACCAACTGGCGTCATTGAGGAGTATAAAGTCAAGCGCCAAATTCCTGCTGAGAAAGCGGTGAAGGCCCCTGCTGGTGTTATCCAGGCGTACTAATGACCTTGTGTATGTTTCTTCGACACCTCTGTCTGAGTTCTTGGCTCATTATTGATTCACAGATTGATGAACGTTATACCACGGTAGAGTCGAGGTTTTTGATGTGCTGGATGGACACTTGAAACCGGTTACTTTTTGTTACCAAATTTCATTCTTTTTCCCCATTTTATTGCCTTTGTGTGTCCACGCGTGCCAGGTCAATTGCAACCAAACACGGAAGAATCTAAGATTTTACTTTCTTGCTGTCCACATCCACAGACTCCCGAACGATCCTAGACCAACAATCACTTGTCCACTGAACCCCATAACACAGTGTGTTAATGTTTCCACTTGGCCATCGCCGCGGCTTCGTCGTCTCTGTTCCTGGAGGTGTAATATGCACCCGACGTTATCCAACTTTTGGTCTTCAAACTCCAAATTGTCGGCCACGCTAAATTTCTCAGTGCTGTCCTTCAACATGTCCTCTGTCACAGGGAAGGTTGGCCGCAGGCGGGGAGGCAAGTCCGCTGTATTTACTATGTAGGCTTCATTGCTTTCGGGGTATGTATAGAGAACCATGGGATCGGTGGTGGAAGAACAAAACGTCTGAAGACTGACAGCATTATATTGGGACTCTTCCTCGCGAAATGAGTGCGAAGAAATAATCTTATATGATGCTAGAATATTGTCCGAACCATCAGTTTATTGTGTTGACAACAAAAAGTGTGATGCCCACCGCTATCTTGGAAATCCTAACCATTGGAGTAGTGAGTTCGCTGAAATAATGTGGAAATGTGAGACACACATTTGCACAACCGCGTAACAGTTGGTCTTGCCACACTTCTTCATATCCTGGTCGGAAGAATCTGTCAACGGAAAGCCATTGCCAGATAACAAGTCTCCCAGGAACTGGGTATGTGTCCGATTCTTCAGTCTCCTCGACTTTCATGATGGCTGGAGCACTGTGTGTAATAAGAACATCTCGCGAGAGCCTGCAGGAAGATTCGGAATTAGCAAGAATTACTACAGCTCATTTTAGCGAAACATCTGTTACCATGAAATGGACAAGACGCGAGCTTGATGAACGAGACTACTGCTGAATAAAGGCTTGTCTTCCCTCTGAGTTGCCTGGCTTGAAGGTTCCGGAATATGCCAAATCTTGACGGCTCTATCCATCTTCATAATTTTAACTGTGTGTTAATACGATTCTAGGGGGGCAAGTTTTGACGCTCACCCCACAAGTGGCAACCACAGGCAGCTCCGAATGGAAAGCCTATCGCCAGTCAGGGAAATAAAATAGAAGATACATAATACATACAGCGCCGAGTACATCAGCTCTATGTCCTCCGGAATGGCCACCAACAAGGATAATCACACAGCGGCCAATTCCTTTCCCTTCGATTGTGTTCATATCCAATCCAGCTGCAGGACCTCCTTGACTTGGCCAATGACCAGGGGGCCAAATAGGGTTATTTGGAGTTTTTCTGGGTGGCAAAGACAGGTCATAAATACGAGTAGTGAAGTCTCTCGATGTGGTACAGAAGATATGCGGCCGAGATGGGTGAACAGCAATTGAGGTGATGCCCTGAGTAGTCAGTGCATGAGTTTGTGTGTCAAGCAGGCTGGAGAAATTTTGATACTCCTCCATGCCCACGAAGAGAGCTGATCATCTTTCTTTCCCTGATGTTGTAAACAAAAACCACACTGAAGAATGAGCATACCACAAGGGGTTCCATTGCAAGGAGGGCCCATGCAACATTCACAACATCAGTAGGAAGAAGGTTATTTTTCGGCAGATCCTTAGGGAGAGCAAAGCATCACATACAACCTTCAAAACATAGTGGAACGAGAGCATACATTAAATGCGACAGATATGGGACTATGGGAGCCTTCCAAAAAGAAAACGCGCAAGGAATGGTGACCGCCGACAGCGACAGCGTCAGAGAATTCAGTGACAGTTTTATTCCATCCATCTCTATCCAGCGGTAAGTCAGGATCTATCGGAAATGAATCGATAGAGCGTTCGTTCCATGGGAAGAAGGCTGCGCGCTTAAGTGCCTCGGGCGAAGCTTCTTTAGCAACCTATATCAGATCCGTGTCTAGATGTGAAGTAGAGTGTGAAGACAGTTTGATCACCAACCGTGATCTTCCTCTTCAGCATAAACGGGTGTGTTTTTGTGCGAAACGAAAATTGTGGTACAGAGGAAGACATTATTATTGGCCGAGGTAAAATGATGATGGTTACTGTCAAGCTCATTAGACCATGTGACCGCTTTGTGTCTTGCCTTGTGTCTTTCTCATTGTTTCCATTTATATAAACTGAGAGGGGTTCTGGCGCATAGCAAGATAACACAGGATCTCCTCCAGAACACATTTTCTCAATGTCAGGAGACTCAGCAATCTTTCACCAGCTCTCTGGCCCATTGCGGGTTTTCGCAGACTCAGGAGGTATCGAGTCTATGCCAAAGCTTGTTAAACTCCTGAAGGTATCGTCCGCCCATACTCTGCGCGTAAATATTCGATTTCTTATTGAATTATTTCCAGAATAATGGCGCGACTATGTCCCCGGATCCTAAGAATGCAGAGGTCATCCTTGTGTCCCAACATTCAGATAGTGGCCGGCAGTTCATTCGCGATTGGGCTGATCAAAAGCCTGTCCTGCAATCCTCGTGGGTCAAGGCGTGTATAAACGCTGGCAAACTTCTAGGCGGGCTCGATGCTACGGGCCCATGGGGAGGTTACCAGGCTGAAGATGACGGAGGTAAGATTGGTGCTGACGGAGATGATGACGAGGAAGGGTATGTTTTTTCAAGTTTTTATACTTATGTTTTCTTGCTGCAACTTATTCGCAGGGTTCCTTTTCCAACTCCCAGACGGACTCCTGCTGATGCAAAGAAACCGAAGTCCTTACAGGCGCGACCATCTCGCGCTCCTGCCAAGGCTCCACCTCGGAGATCCTCCCACACCCCTGCAAGAAGCTTTGCGTCACACAGTACAGACCCAACGCCTATAGCAGGGCCTTCCTCTAGCTTCCATGGAAATGTAGAATCTCCTATCCAACCTCCATCTTTTTCTCCCAATTCCCAACAATTTCCTTCGATGAATGGTCCCTTCCCTATGATGGCACCTTCCACGCAACTGACCACGTCCCAGTCGAACCCAATGCCAATGCCAATGTGGTCACCTGCGGACTGGATAGCTTACACTGCCCAGTTACAGCATGGGTTCATTCCACAACAACCCCCACCCAATGAGCATTTTATGGCTGCACTAGTGGATTCCATGCAACGATATATGCCTAATATGCCACAAATGATGTATAGCCCGGGTATCCCCTCGACCTCTTCTGTTGGTCCTCTTCCCCATAACCCAATACCCGTACCCATGGAAGCCCCTTCGCCACCGTCCCCCATCGCAGTTCCAAAGAGAAAAGGGAAATCCAGTGTATCCTCTTCATCCCATTACGATACCGACCTCGATATGGAAGATGTGAACATATTCACTTCTAAAAGAGGAAAGAGTCTATCGTTCTTCATACCGATCGAAATAAAGAATCGAATCAATCTCATGAATTTAGTCAAAGTAAGCCACTTTGAGCATCATATTCCTTTCTGCTCATTCCAAACTCCTTAGAAACATGGAGGCAGAACAACGCAGAAAATAGCGGATGCTGATTATGTCGTTTTGACGTCTATCTCCAAATTCTCTGCAGATTTCTACGCCACTGCGCAAGCTACCCAAAAATGGATAGTCAAACCAGCCTTCATTAAGGAGTCAATAGATCGAAATAAACTCCTGGATCCCAACGCATACACTCTCGAAGAAGATACCCCAGCCGTTATTAGCTCTTCTCCTGTGAAGAGAGGAAAAGCGAAGGTAGTAGTGAAAGCAGAGAAAGTCAAGATTGAGAAGGCAAAAGAGAAACCCGGGAAAGTGAAGGAGGATTTCACAGTGCCTGTCCAAAGGACAGATAGAAGCACGACATCCCCCGAGAATAAGTCTCTCAGAGACAGTCCTGGAAAGAAGTCCAAATCAAAGGATCCCGGGGCTCCAAAGGCAGAGAAAAGAAAACGACCAGAGGATGGCAAGTCTGTGCATTCACCACCTTCCCCGAGTCCTCCTCCCGAAGAAGATCGTATCATGCAGAAGGACGGGAGGTTTTCCTTCACCCCACGTGAACGTCAGTATGCATTGAAGTACATCACGGTCCTTCTTTCCAGAGATCCAGACACAAACATTACTCAGTTATCAAAGAATGTATATGACAAGGTTCGTATGCATTTGTTATCTGATTTTTATTCTGGCTCAGTTGTCTTCTAGATGCCACATCATCCCCCAAGATCCTGGCAGCAGTACTTAGCTAACAAGTTGGACGTGGAGATAGCAGCAATTCGAAAGCGGGCAGGGATTGAACGCCGAAAACAGGCTTCAGTTGCCTCTTCATCGACCCAAACTGCGGTTGAACTACCCGAAGACTCGCCACCCCCCAAGAAAGCCAGACTCTCAGATGTTGACCCGCCAGACGATTCCAACATCTCTGCGCCGACCCCACCACCGACGGCCCCTGTTCAGCAACAGTCTCCTCCTGGAAACGTGTCCCGGTCGCTCACATCTAATGAGCGGAAAGATCTGGAAACTCTGATCGACNTTTTTTGCTCGAGGTGGAGGTGACAACTTGCAAGGTATGGGAATGTCAGACGACGAGATATGGGCACGCCTTGCCGCCACCGTAAGATTTTCAAAACATGCTCTTCTTGACTTCGACTAACGATAACGGCGTAGGACATCTGTCTAAGTAGGCCATCATGGGAGGACTTCTACGACGAGTTCTTTGAAGAAGTAAATGAGGGATACGATGCTGCAAACAAGACCGATGAGCTGAGCGCCTCCTAAGGCGTTCCTTGGATTATAATACCTTCAGTACCTTATACATAGCATCATAATTATGTTGTGATTAGACTTTGCACAATTCCAGTTGGGGGAGAGAAAGAAGGACGGAACGAAACGGTGTTGCGACTCAAATCATGGCGAGACAAGGTTCTGCTATCTATGATGGAACGCCTGACTCTGGCGTGGGTGGGTGTACAGATTTTACGAGTGGATGGGATACTGGCTTGAAGAACGTCATTCGCTTCTCCTCATTAGGGGGCCCTCCACCTCGTAGTCCTCCCGAGAACTCGTAGATACCTGCTATCCCACTTAAAAATGCGCAGCTGCCCACCGCGACAGGGATTGACCGTGCTAATAGAATTGTCATTTGAGTAGGATATTCTAGGATTGAATAACATGGACGCACATCGGAGACCGGCTAAAAATCCTGCAGCACAGGCTCCAGAAGCGGTATTCACATAATCCTGCGACTTGCGCTGGTTGGCCACGAATGATTCTGTAAAAGCAAATGTGGCTCCCATAGCAGCTATTGGAAGGGATGAATTGTCAAGAACACAAGTACAAGGCTCGTACTATGAAGCACCAACCAAAGAATCCAATGGTTCCGCCTGTTCTTGTCAGCACACCGAAGGCGCCATGGTTATGTGTTCCGAGGGCATTCTGAAGTGTGCTAACGAATGTGCCAGCGATTCCTGAGTAGAGACCGTATACGGCCGCCCGATGGAGCGAATCCTTGGATTCGAAGTCGGACATGGAGGGTTTTGAGGACACAAACTATAGATGTGACTTTACGCGTATCAACTCCGTCACTTGCCGCTCCGGAAGAAGTTGACACCTTTCATTTTCAATAATCATCAACAAATAGGCGGCACGCCAATGGGCAGTCACTATTTATGCAAAGTGGCGTCTGCGCCTCACATTATAACCCTTCTTTTTTAATAGTAGATAAGAGTATCACCCCCACTTGGTGAGCGGGAGTATCTCTGCTTGAAGCTCCAGGGAGCCCACCGAATAAAATTTAAAGCGAATTATGTCGATGTTTTCTTAAGAATCAGTCCGTAAATCTAATCCTTAGGAATTCATGCTGTCTGAGGATACATCTTACAATGGCATGCAAAAAATCTTCATACGGAAAAGGGCATGGAGCATGGGATACAGTACGGGATGGATATGCGCAAAGACGAGTACATAAAGCCAGTTTAACGGTAACTAGAATGACACAATGTGCATGAGAATTCGACGCTTGCACATAAAACACTGCAACTGAAACTGACCTCTTTTKTTGTCTGCGAGCACGAGCACCATGACCACCGAACTTCTTGGGCTCCATCCGCCTTGGGTCTGCGATGAGAANGGTACGGTCGTATGTGACCAATTTCTTCTTGAGTTCGATTGCGCTTGATGCATCAATGTATTTGGCATAGTATGCAATGAGCGCCCGTGCAATGGCCTGACGGATGGCATAGATTTGAGAAGTGTGTCCACCACCCTTGACACGAACACGGATGTCGACCGCCTCAAAGCTGTCCTCTCCGGCGACAAGGACGGGCTCGTACACCTTCAACCGGAGAATCTCAGGCTTGACAAGGTTGAGAGGGCATCCGTTGATGCGGATGAGGCCACGACCCTCTTTTGCGTGGGCCACTGCTGTGGCTGTCTATGAAACAGGGATTTTGTTAGAATACATAGATCTCAAAATAATGAGTTTGATAAAAGCATCTACCTTCTTTTTTCCGAAAGTCTGAACCGCCTTTGTTGACGCCATTTTGAATAGAGCGGGCGGGTGGGTGACTACAGCAGACGATAAGAGATGTGCAAAGAATCAAGCAACGACGGGCAACAACGTACTTTGAGATCGTCGATGCCGGTGAGCAGGTGGACGTTGTCTGTGAAGGCTCAGATAATGTTCAGACTCCGACTCGGTAGAACCCGGTTATGACCACGTGACAAACTCGTCCCTTCGTCACAACTTCAAGCCAGCACCATGCTAAGAGCGTTTGGACGCGTGCGTTGACTTGCAGGCATAGACATATGAGGATCTATATACTGACCGGACTTGCAGAAAACACGACAAAATGTCCGCCAGCTGTCTGCTTTGGCTGAGACTTCACCAAAAGACTTGACTCCAGCTTTCATGCCTGTCCAGTCTCCTCCGACGGAATCTTCTGCATCCCCTGTTCAAGGTTTCTTAGAGTCCAGCACTCCTATTGTCCATTTTCTTATTAGTTCTCCAGCGCTTCCTGTTGCCCAGCCCGTGTACATCAACTTGACACCACCATTGAAACGGAAGGCCAGCCAACCCGCGGTAAAGGACCAAGTAGTCGTTCTCAACCCCTACGTTTTCAACCAACCCATTCGTCGGGACATTCTCCACCTATGTGTTGTTCACTACCGGGACTCTCTTCGCCAGGGAACTGCCAATACCAAGACTCGTGGAGAGGTCAAGGGCTCTGGTCGGAAACTCTTCCGTCAAAAGGGCACCGGTCGTGCCCGAGTAGGAGATGGACAAAGTCCAATTCGAAGAGGAGGAGGTATTGCTTTCGGCCCAAAGCCCCGAGACTTTAGCACAAAGTTGCCGCGGAAGGTCATTCAGTTGGGCATGCGCGTCGCTCTGAGTGCGAAAGTGAAGGAGGGACGGTTTGCCGTGATGCCAACGTTGGACTGGCCAGACGGTCGTACCAAGTTCCTTGCGCAAAAGCTGTCTGCTCTGGGTCTTGGCCAGACTCTATTTGTCACAGGAGAGGACAGCGTTCCAGTCGGATTAGAAAGAGCTATTGGGAACATCCCTCGAGTTCATGCTACCACTGTCTCCGACCTCCTTGTCTATGATGTCCTTCGCTGGCCGCGCTTGATTCTGGATACCAAAGCAGTGGACATCTTGGAACAGACCCTAGGACTAAAGCCTCCTACCCCTTCCGCTCTTGGATAGACCCATGTATTTNGGGAGGATGTATAATACGTTTACTACCTAATTTTTGGAACGACTGTCTTCCCACAACATACAGAACGGATAAACACATGCCAATCTTTGACTGCATTCGTTCACATTGGTCAACAGGAAATACTTGGTGCGGGAGGTACCAGTACCTTGCAAGGTTGATCACCTGTCCGCTTTGAGGAATCACATGCTGCCAGAACATTGTATAAGACTCAGGTCAAGAGCGTACAAACTAACAGTAACGATACCACAGCCTGGGCGCTACATTATAACACTTATACTTGTTGGGCATCAACGTATTACTATCTCAAGTTCTCAACTACCATCATATCTCGTGTTCATTCTCAATAAATCTGAGCCATGGCTGTTCCCGCTGATTTCTCCATCCTCGACATCTCGGGGAAATTTATTATGGTAGGGGCAACTTCAAATCCTCTTCATGTTTCCATGCCTATTTGACCTACAGAACAAAACCTTGAGCGATTCCACAGACGAGATGCTAGCTCTTCAGGGTGTGGGGTGGTTGAAGCGCAAGGCGATCGCAGCTGGGACCATCACGCTTACGATCAAACACTACAAGAACGAGACGGGCACCGAGTGTATTGACATTGACCAGACCATATCTCCTGGAGGATTCTCCGGTTCTCGGGAAGAAAGGATTCTTGACTGGGATGAGAGATCCAAAGAGGATTCTACGTTCGGACACGTTATTGGTCGAGTGTGTGTTTCAATTCATTATACAGCGAAGTGGCTAACTTTCCTTCGATCACAGAGTCGCCGCGTGAAGCTCGACGAAATCGACGATGAATACTTGAAGACAGGATGGACGGATGAGACGGTAGAGCATGGACTCATTCAGTCATACGTCGTCAGCGATACGGCCAAGAGTGGAACCTCTTGGGTTGCCAATCAGGCAAGTCACTGCCCGTCCTCCATCCACCTATATCAATTCATACCATTCTTGTGCAGCTTTGGGGGTTAGAACGTATCAATGAAGAAACTAGATACGTGCGTCATATAAGATTCACTGGATCCAAAGGTGAAGACAAGCAAATTAAGCTTGTGTATGATTATAGTGAGTGCCCAAACCCCTAATGTGTCCTCTTCTAATCCCACCCAACGCAGTTGGTTCTCTTTGAGCATAAAAGAATAGGGATTTTGAATAATACCACAAGTCAATAATGTATATTTGCATTACGGGGAGAGTTTCGTGACCCTGTTGAATAGATTAAGCAGTTCGGAAGCATGTCTTTGTGAGCTACCATTGTCCGTCAATTGACTATACAAGCGCCTGTCCTCTCTCATCCTTCGTAGGGACTCGTTCCATCTGTGTATCCCATAGCTTAGTCTGCCGGCGATCCCCTAACGTGCGCTGAGCCTGCTCAGCTGCCATACGTATTGTTCTTCTCTTCCTGATACTGGAGGTGGACACAGACTGGTCAAGGTCATAGTCAGGAAAGAAGCTCTCTAGGTTTTGATACACATCTTGAACGAAAGGGCGAACGAAAGCAGAGCTGCGTTTGCTTTCAATACAGCTCTTGCGCTGTGATTGTGGTCGACCCTTCTTCCCAGTGGATTGTATATCAATAGGTGGTTTGCTCCACAATGTTGCCCCAACATCGCTATCACTCTCGCTGTCGGAGTAGTATTCCACGGAAGATTGCGACTTGCTGTTTTTGAGGACTGGCTGGGAACGATGATGAATCAAGGTAGATCGCCGAGGTTTTGCCGTGGACGATGACGGTGAAAACGAAGATTGGGTGGGAGGGGCAGTAGGGGGGAGAGGAGGGGGATGATACACATAGCTTCCATCTCGTCTGTGACGCGAGGTGGATGGACGACCCGAGTCAACTTCTGGATCAGGATTCGCAACATAATACGACTTTCGTCGTGAGGATGTCTTTGCGCTTTCTGAGGTTGCTGGAGATTCGGAAAGGGTACTTCCAGAATGTCGGTTGGCGTCATCTCTGTGTAGTGGTCGTGGGAGGCGTTGTATGATTACGATAGGTGGTGCTGGTGCCTGGGATTTATTATGGAACTGGTGTGCAGCGTTATGGTGGTTTGCCTCCCCATTTCGTTTGTAATTGGTTTCAAGGGATGGATTATGGGGCAGTGGTGGCAAATCTCTGAACATATCTTGGCTAGCTTGCCTAGACATGCGAGATTTGCGCATACTACGTCGTTTTGACCTTTCTTCAATAGATTTTGGGTCAAAGCGCCATGTTGAAGGAAGGATAAGATATGGGTGCTTTTGCAGTTCAACGGCGGAGGGTCGAGCGCAAGGATCACTAAAGGAATTGCCAAATGAACATGAGATACATAGATAATATTGGAATAATTACGCGGAGAAACATTTTCGACGCAGATCTTCGCCCTTCTCAGAGAGGAGCAGACCGTATGGTAGTGGCGGAGCTTGCTTTTCCTGCCCAAGCTTTGAGGGTGTCAAGATTGGTGTTCTTCAGAGTGGGAAGTAAATACTAACTTTAAGTAGAACCGGGATCATTTCCTGCCCATGCCATGGCCTGACCCCAGTCCACATTTCGAGAAGAACACATCCTACACTCCAGATGTCGACCTTGTTATCATATCCGGACTGCGAACCTGACACTACCTCGGGCGCCATCCAAAAAACGGTACCCTTCATGCTCGTGAAAGCCTTTCCTTCTAGGTCCTCTGCGCGCTTAGATATTCCAAAGTCGGATATCTTACAAATCCCGGTGGGCTCGACCAAGATATTGTCAGCCTTCAAGTCCTAAAACGGTATGGATCAGCTTGACGAAGCTCGAGAAATACAGAGAGGCGGCGACACACCCTGTGGATGATACCTCGAGAGTGCAAGTAATCTAACCCGTTCAGAATTTGACCTGTGAACGACTTGACAGTATTCTCGTCGAAGCGCCCGTGGTTGTGAAGACAGCTCCCAATAGATCCGCCAGGAATATATTCAAGAAAGCTAGAACGGTAGAGCTGGTAAGGCTATAGAGAACGATGCTAGTACACACTGGAATCGTACATGCTCATGAACTTGGGGCTCTCTTCAAATCCCAGATATTGGACGATGTTGACATGATCGAGATCTTTGAGTGTATCGCTTTCGAACTTAAGAGCTTGTATGACCTCCATTTGTTTGGAATCGTCGGAGTCGCTCATGGTGGTCCTTGGCAGCTCAACTTGTTTGACGGCCATGATTTCGCCTGTAGTTGCATTGAGAGAGAGATAGACGCGCCCGTATGAGCCTTTGCCGATGAGATCTCCCCGGACCCACTGGAATGTTGCTGAGGAAGAATAACATTAAAAAGGCCTATCATCGGCAGAGGGGACGTACGTTTGGGTGCGAGAGATAAGTGAGAGCGAGGAGTAAAAGTAGGACGTAGGGTAGATTGGCTATAGTCCGCTTGGCGGAGAGTAGCCTCTTGCTGTTTATTCGCAGTATTCGTCTTCAGAGGGAAAAAACTTTGGACACGATCGAGAATGGTGTGAGTAGACGGTCTGACAGCCCATGTTGAGCCAGAGCTCATGCCTGTGGGCGCAAACTTGCTGGAAGTCATAGTTGCGGGCATGGATGCATGAGCTTTTTCCTATGGAATTACAAGGTAGCAGCGGAGGTAATGAGCCAGGAAGGGGACAGGAAGGTGACTTATACACAGTGCCAGTGTGTAACGTGGACGACTATGTATATCCTAGTCACATCAGCTCAACTTGATGCAGAGGAGCCGCTCGTTGCCAATCAGGAAAGGAGGGATAATGAATCATCGAAAGTGAGTTGTATATTTAGGAAGAACTAGTAAAGTCGTGAAGAAGTAAGTACAAAGGATTTCACAAGTCGTTGAACTTGTAGTCGATCGTGAGTCACACGTGGAAATTTGTGGTTCAACTCGGTTTACCATCATACCCCCATGGCCTCGGCGTCGACCCTCAATGCCCGCCACAGTCCGTCGGAAAAGGCGCCGGCTGTGGACCTGAATGTGTTACAAAATGCATCGCGACTCCTGAACGAACAATTCACGAAGGACTCTCAAATCATCCCAGACCTCGGCGACACACTCTCAGCACGTACGGCCCTTTCCCTCTGTTCTTGCGCGTCTTTGAGCGACCTATAACATTTTATCCAGAGCCAGGCGCATCTTCCTCTTCCTACTCCATCTTTCAAGATGATTTTCGCGTTCCTTTCCAGAAAAGAAAGCTCGTTGGAATTCCAGAGGCTTTGTTTCAATACTTCAGTAGTTCGTCTCCTTCCTTGTCCTTGTACACAACCCCCATATCTCATATATATGCTCAGCCGCAAGTGTCAACACCAACATGGGTATCCTTCCTGAATTAGACCGCGTCTGGATCTCGGTAGACCACAAGTTGTTCCTTTGGGATTATGTCGAAGGGTACGCCTTCCATGGTTCCCAACCACAACACGCTGCTTATACCAGACAGACAAGAGATTAGCTCCTTTGTGGACCAGCCCTCTATCATTTCCCATGTTGCCGTGGTCAAACCCAAGAGGAGCCTTTTCATTGACGACATCTCACACCTCCTCGTCTTGTGTACCCCCGTTTCCATCCTTCTGATAGCCACCTCAACAACGAATACTGTACGCGCAGGAGGGATATCCCACAAAGAAATAAATCTGTTCGCAACTGACCTCTCGGTCCCGACAGAAGTCGAGATGACATCGGTAGTCGGGACACCTGACGGAAGGATTTTTATGTGTGGGGCGCAGGACGGGAACCTCTACGAATTCCACTATCAAGAGAACGAGTCTTGGTTTGGTAAACGCGTTCAGCTAATCAACCATTCTGTTGGGGGTGTACAGAGTTTGCTTCCGAGGTTTGCTATCTCGAGTGCAGAAGGTGAGCGCTTTCTCTATCAATATATTGCTGGCTGCTTCTCACTTTCGTTCATAGACCGTATAATTATGGTTGTGGCAGATGAGCCCAGAAATTGCATCTATACGTTATCCGAAAAGAACACTATATCCGTGTATAAACCTACCTCCGACAAGACCCTGCAGCATGTCCAGACCTTGACCAATCTGTACAAAGCTGCGCTAGACAAAGCTCCTAGCTCCCCTGCCATAACCCCCCAGAATTTCCAGATTATTGGAATTCATCCCATTGATCCGGCTGAATCTCGTTCTGGGATCCAGTTAGTTGCCGTGACCGTCAATGCAGTAAGATTGTATTTCTCGCAGTCTGCTGGATATTCTTATTCGTACGGATCATCGTCGTCGGCTCCAGGAACCCGTCCGTTGCAATTAGTCCATGTGAGGCTANCCCCTGCCAATCTCATTCACCCAGACGAACAGGAGAGACGATATCGACACGCAGCTCCTGTTTATGGATCATCGCAGACTGCGCCCCATCTGCAATCGAGGTCCTATGCAGTCACGCGCCTCGATCAATCCTGCTATTCAGTGGGCTTGACGTTGGCTGTTCAACCTGGAGATGTTGAAGGAACAGATTACATACTCTGTATGGCCCCCGACCTCAGTAGAATAGGGACACTAGACCAGATGAACATGCCCACTCAACCTACACCCCAGACATACTACTCCGGCTCATCTACAGCAGCTCCCCGAGCATCTCTGACGGAGTATGCCACTCTCCTCGCAATCCCCGGACGGACATGGGCTATGGCTGCTGTACCGAGTTCATCTGCCTCACCCCCGGCCCCTGCAGGTACTCCTACACCTGCTGTAACGAACGAACTAGCGCTGCAGTTCGGCCAAGCTCCTAACCAATTTATGATTCTCACCAACGTTGGACTCAGTTTCCTCGTAAAGCGCAGAGCATTGGACTACCTCCAGGCGGTTATTGAAGAGGCGCAGAACGAAGGAAATGTCCAACCACTGATCGAGTTCAGGGATAGGTGCTTTCTGTGGCACCCATTGGTTTTTGATATGCTAACTTTGACCGTCTTAGCTTCGGAAGGAATCAAACATGTGCGATGCTGTTAGCTTTAGCATGCGGAAATGCATTTTTAAATCCCCTGGAGGAATCTCATGGAAGCCATGGGATCAGTGTAATGAGCTCAGATTTGGCAGCGGTTGCCAAGCAGGCATTCTACGACTTTGGTGACAGACCGGTATGGGCGGAGCGATCAGTATATGGACATCGTAAATGTTTTCCAACTGTCTTCATACCTTCCTTCGTCTGACAATTTATTACTCAGCAGAGGCTCAAGGGACGGCAATCTACAGCGGACGTCGCGATGGGCTCGCGTTGTACCTCTCCCGACTTGTCAGACCGGTGTGGAGAGCAAAATTAACATCGCCCGGGTGTGTACCCCTCATGCCGCAATAATACACCCACTAATTGTATTACATCCAGACCAACTGGCCAACTGCGAAGTTCTGTTCCCGACAAAACATTGGTCATTGTCCAGAAGAATCTGTCTGCACTGAAAGAATTTTTAGAAAGGAATCCCCACTTGTTCCACTCACCAACCGCTGCTGAAACAGTTTCTCGGGCCCCATCCATGGACCAAGAGGCATGGAAAGTACGTATCTCAAAGCTTCGAAACTCCCCGAACCTAACTGCGTCGTCTGGTGCAGGCTGAGCAGAGCTCTGTAACTGAGATAACGTCTCTCCTGAATAGAACAATAGAGGCCATCTCTTTTGTCCTTCTGTTGAATGACTACAGATTAGAAGATCTCATCACTCAGTATGCTCTCCCACTGTCATACCTCTGACTGTTTCTGATTGGCGGTCAGTTGCGAAACGGATATTCAAAAGCTGCTTGCATCGATCACCTACGAGGACCTTATCACTACACCAAATGGCATGACGATTTCCAGAGCACTTGTAAATGTCGTTATTGATCAACAAATTGGCCAGCAAATAAGTGTGAGGGTCTTTGTTAGACTATTTTCTCGTAACCTGACGTCGCGAAAACAGGTAGATACAATCAGCGAAGTTCTACAACATCGATGTGGCTCCTTCTGTAGTACCGACGATGTCATGCTTTATAAAGCAAAGGAAAATATTCGCAAGGCTATTGAAACGCAAAATCCTCAAGAAAAACAGAATTGGCTTGCAGAGGCATTACGGTTCGTCGTTGGGCTTGCTGTGCCTGACTCTGAAACTGAGATCTGGAAAGTTTGTACACCAAGGGTGGACGGATATTGGATCTTGAGCGTCTCCGAGAGATCGTTGGCGATTTCCAGCAATTGAACTATGCCAAAGGTGAGTTGAGTGGTTGTTATTGATCCAATATTCATCAAATGTCGTTTTTTTTTCAGGTGCGGTGGAGCTTCCACTAAGTTGTGCCCAAGTGTTCGACCCTTTAAATGTTGGTCTCGAGTATTGGCAATTTGGCATGCCACTGGATGATCCACGTCGGGACCAATATGAACGGAGATTACAATGTTATGAGCTCGTGCTCGATTCTCTTTCTGTCTTTGAAAAGAAATGTGATGATGCAGCCGCTATTGCACCCTCAAACCCGACTACTGCAGACATCGAAGCTGTGCGAACGCATGCCTATGAGCTCGTCTTTGCTTGCACCGATGAGATGTTCCATTCTACGTTATATGACTGGTTGATTAGCCGCAATCTCGCCGATGATTTGTTAGAAGTCAGTAATAAATTGTTTTATGCAATCCTTTTTACGACTAATACTCTCCCTTATAGATCCGACCGACTTTTCTCGAATCTCATCTGCGGAGAGATCCTGCAACTGTGGAAAAGTACCAACTCCTTTGGCAATTCTATGTCAAGGATGGACAGCCTCTACGAGCAGCGGAAGTTTTAGGTGCACTGGCGGAGTCTTCAGAGTACGTGGCATACCAGCGGATACTACAGATCCTTTTGCATTAACCGCTTACTCTAGGTTCGATCTCCATCTCGAAACACGGCTAGAATATCTCACTTTGGCAGTGGGGAATGCCAAGTCCCATCCGGTTTCTGTCGGGGGGCGTCATGAGTCGGCCATTGCATTCTTGACCGATCTTGAAGAAAAGTTGGATGTTGCTCAAGTGCAATTGGAATTGTATAACCTGCTTCTTCCGCATGTCAATGATGCTGCGGAGGTGGGGGAACGTATCTTATTGCTTTCTAAGCGTCTGTTCACTATGTCAGAGGTGGGGTCCCACTGTGCCTTAATATTTGTTGCAATCACTAATCCCTGCGCCCATAGATTTTCCAACAATATGCCATTCCCTTCGATCTACCGACGATAAAATTGTTGTGTCTTCATGTTTCAGAGCATCGAGATGAATCCATGGTTAGGTCTATATGGAACCAAATATTTGACCAAGGCTTGTGTTTGTGTTTGTTGGATTATCTGAAATATGCTTACCCTTTGATTCAGTGTTCGAAGAAGAGGAAGATCCTCAAGCGCAAGCAGATCTCGTGTTGGCCAGGATTGTTCCTCTGGGCCAACGATTTTACCCATCCGACTATGCATTCCCATTGCGTGCGTTGTTTTGAACTAGTTCCTGTCGGATTTGCTCACGCCCTTGATATTCTAGGTCTATTAACCGATCTTCTAGTACGGTTCTCATTAGAGCGGAAAGGGACTTTGTCATACGGGTGGGTCCCCCGCCTGCTTGTGCAATGTGGCATCCCTTTCGTGGATGCCTGGGACTTGCTTCATGATATGTATGAATCTCATGTATGTGCGAATTCTTGGAAATTTTCGTCTATTCCTAAACAACGCTGCCAGGTTCCGCCTTTCAATGCCCAGGCGAATGTACAAGCACTTTCATCGGACATAGCTGTACTACTTTCTGACTGGATAGAAGAAGCGAAAAGACCAAACTCATCTGTTGGTCGTGGGGAGTTCCCCGTGGGACGTATCGACTTGGCCGTAGACCACTACCTAAGGGAACTGGATGCAAATCGACAAGATACCAAAGCATTGTACGAAGCAATAAAACGAGACCTCAGAAGGAACTGGTAACCTGTACATGTAGTGTATACATGCATTTCACCAGCGCTTGCTCTTTGCACTCGATGTCATGGCGTATGTTTTATGGAAAAATAGCTTCATGAATTATATCAAAGCACACAATGGTTCCAGGTTATTCAATTGACCTCCAAAATCGCAGTTTCTGCTCGCATGAGTACTCGCTTGGCTATTCTTTCTGTGAATTGGTACACCTTGTATAGAGCCCTAGTTTATCTCTAGTCTGAGCTTCTTAGCTTTTCCAGTAAGATGGACTAACCTTAGGGCCCCTATGAATATGATGATCAAGACAATAAGAGCGGCGATGTCTTTTCCGCCCCTGTCACGCCGTCTCCTCCTTCTGAATTGTGCGATCCACTGCACAGGTTGAAGAAAAGGTGCTGCTAATAGCATCTGTACCACAGAGCTTGCACCAATGAGAGGAAGACCGATGATTATTCGACCTATTAAGCGAGTAAAGGGTCCTGGAGGTGGTCGGGGAACAGGCATAGTTGAACCACCACTTGCTTTTGGGCGTCGACCGAGGGACTCGTCCATAAGACTGGAAATACCATCAGCATCCTGCATGATGCGGAACGCAGCGGAGGCAAGATCAGAGACAACTTCAAAGGGATTTACGTAGAAGAGTGAGTAGAACCCCGATGATTCCGTTGCGTCCAGTTCAACAAGTGTGCCCATGAAATATGTCGTGACATACGAAGACAAGAGCTACATCCCAAAGGACATGTCAGACCTTGACAGACGTGATAGAGCACGACGCACGCTCAGTAGAGTGAATAGGAATGCTGAGATTGCACCGATGAACACTTTGGAAGAAGGTTGTTAATAAGTTCCATAGTAAAAGGATTCAGGCGCTGACCTGAATTCGTGGCAATACCCGACGCAAATGTTCGAGTAAATCGGTAAGAGTATTTGCACTGGGGACAGACAAAGAAGGCACTGCTTGAGGCAGAGGAGGTCCTCCATTGTTGTAAACACTTCACATGCACATAGCTGTGGGCGAATCGGTCGAGTCAAGAACAACTTCGTGTGTATAGAGCTATACAACGCCAACCTAATGGACCCTCGACATAAACATGGTCTTATAAGCTTTCCCAACTCGCTTTCGACTCCAACACCATCGAAACATATTCTGCATTGCTTCTCCTCATTATCTGTCGTCTCATCCATCTAGATCTGGTCTGAAATGTATTGCGCTGTGGAAATCGTGAACGTTGTGGGTGAGACTTGTACATCTGGGCCGGCCCGTTACCCTGACACGTACTTGGTAGGACTGAGTAATACATGTATCATATGCCACAACTAAGATCACGACCTAGCCCACGCTCATCCCTGATGTAAAAATCATTTTGTTTCGAGAAAACACTCCTACATCTCCATGGTTGCTCAGTGGTAGTAGGGGAAAACTGGGAGTACATACTCGAACACTTGACTGAGCAATCTCGAAGGAATAAAGTCACGGGTAATACGATCACGTTTGTCGTTCCTAATTAGTAAGTTGTAACGAACATATGCTTCCATGATGAACTAAAAATCAATTTACTCCTGACTCTACACCCTCGAGACCCAAATGACAGAGGACGCGAAGACTAACAGTTTAAGGATCTCTGGTGCAATCGCTGGGATGGGGAGTGGTGCGCTTATTACTAAATATTAGCTGCCATAGTTCCAAGTTCTAACGTCTTTCGCCTCAGGGCTCACCAAGGTCTATTCTGTTTGATACAATTCTCGCTAGTGCTGTTTACTTACGGTTTGGGCTGAAGGTTGCTGTTGGGCATGGGTAGGATTATGCATCTCTATCGGTGCGCAGTTGAAAATCATATTCCCTACAAGGTCTAACACTCGACATTCCAGTGCGCTGCATCACTTGGATTCATCGAAACACATACCAGGTTCGACACTGTCAAAACAAGGATGCAATGTACTCCCCCTGGTACATATAATGGATCCATTGACGCCCTAAGGAAAATGGTTGCCAACGAGGCATGTACACTTGTTCCCATTAAACCTGACCTTAACTCACGTATTCCTAGGGCATCCTTGCGCTCTATAAGGTCTGTTGGCTCGCCTTTTCTTGATCCTGTGTATCCTTCATCCAAATCCTTCCCCGAAGGGAGCAACCCCTCCAGCCTTGATGTGGGCAGCAATCGATTCCCTATTGCTAGGATCGTTGCACAATTACCGCATCTTTCTCTTCCACAAAGGTTTTACCGAAAGCGATCCTACAACAGGACAGCTAAGGCTGTATGTATATTTTCTGTTATGCACCTTCTAAAAATCTTACAGAACTCACTACGTCGTCAGACCAATAATGATGCACGGTATGGCGGGTTTAATGGCTGGCTTAACGAGGTAGGCCATTTTAGTCGGTCTCAACAACTGTGATCATCGGCCAATGTCATTTCCTAAGTGCTCTTCTTGCGACCCCCATGGAACTCTTGAAAGGTACTTTTTTCCCCCTGAGCTACGGTGTAATTACTGAAGCTATATGGATACTAGTCAGACTTCAGCTTCAGATGGAGAGATCCACTGCTCAACGGCGATTCACTGGTCCAATTTCCTGCGCCAAACAAATCTTCAGAGTCCAGGGAATGAGAGGACTTTGGTCAGGTTTCACTGGGAGTCTAATATGCAGATCCAATTTCTTCTGGATGTTTGCATCGTTTGAAGTAAGCATTCTTTCTTCAACTATGGTCACCAGCTAAGAACATGTTACTTCGGCCAGGTATTGATGCGAGGTTTTGGCTCTCTTCAAGGCTCAAAATACGAAGTAGGTCAATAGATCTTGAATGTGGTTCTTGATCATAGATCTCTCCTTCACTAGATTTCTACGGGATCTGCAAACTTTCTCTCTGGTGGTCTAGCTGCGTTTACCTTCTGGATTATGGCCATTGCCCCTGACAACGTGAAAAAGTCGGTTGGTTAATTGTGGCCACGCTATCCGGGGCGATCATTCATTATTAAAACAGTCGCATGATGTCATATCCATACCCGCAACGATATCCTTCTTCGAAAACAGACTGTTTCAAGACCCCGTCATTTACGTCAGTAGCAAAAGAGATAGCTAGGCAGGAGGGCTTCCGTGGGTTCTTTCGGGGACTTGGGCCATGTCTTCTGCGGGCGTTTCCTGTTAATGCTAGTGCACTCTTTGTCTATGAAGGATTACTCAGAATAATGGGTGCAGAAAAGGTACATTTGATCGTGCTTAATGGTTTCCATCACACAAAACTAAAGTCGAGTTACAGACACGAACATAGAGGCAGCTCTAGGGCGGAGCTATCCTTTGGTGTTGAAGTATAAAGAGTGCCCGCGTTTTACAGCATTTGAATACTTTTCCCACTACAGACAAAAGTGAGGCATATGAAAGTGGAATTACAAGCTTTAACCAGAAGCTACTATATGGACGTGAACTACAGTAAGTACAAACAAACAGAAAGTAAGATATTTATCTACAGGTCAGGGATACAAACAATTAATGTGAATAATAATGTAAGCTTCTCGGGAAAATATGAAGCGGGTTTACTGTGTCGGCGACAGAGGTAAGCTTCTTTGACATGACATGGATATGGATTCTAAAGATAACACGTACCAGGTAGCATCTAGAAAAATTACTAGGGGGTAATGCGCAGGGCCAGTTCTGAGAACGAATAGCATCTTCCCAGGCCTTGGAGCAACTCCTGTAGAGGTCAAGGGCGGCTCTGGCGTTTTCCAGCTTTGGAATGTTAGCATTGATCGAAAGGATTATGGACAAACTGGAGATCTCACTGGGTTTTGCTCCCCTTCTTGGCAACGACGACGCATGAGATGCCAGCAGAGAGTTTGAAGACCAACTGACTGATTCGGAGATCGGAGGGTGTTGCGGAATGGCTAAAAACGTGAGTGAGTGTTCCGTCGATCTACCAGGGATGACTTCGACGACTTCACCTGATACAGGGCAACATCCCGCGTATCCACAGCCGGATGAGGTATTCCTAGCACTGAGAAGTGTTCCGACAGAAATTAGTGATCCTTTTCAGAGTAACTGTAGGCGGGCCCGTACCTGAGAGGTCGTTCCACAGACTATGCCCGACTATGATGTGTCCGCGAATGGTGGAGGCAACCGCTTGTTGCACAGAACTGAAGGCAACCGCATTCCCTGGTGACGAACGAGATATTACTACGACGGATCCCAAGAAAGCAGACATGAAAATATCTCACTTCCGCTCAAGTGTCCTGCCTCGATTCCTGTTGAGGCCGTACGATAATCGGTGACCTTGTTCGGGAAGGTCGATCAAAAGTCGAAGATACCACGTGAGTATGAAGACTCACCCGAAGAGTAGGGGCCACATAAGTGTCAAGGACTACCTTACCCTGGTAGTCGACAATGGCGATCCGCCTGCAGCAAAATCGTGAGTATACGACCTTTTGACGCGTCGAGAGCTACACATACGCGAGCATGGAGGTGGTTCCACCTGGACCGACTCCGACGTTAATGCAAGAGATGGCATAGACCTGCTTTCCTGGCATTGTTGTTAAAGAAGGATAGAGAGGTATTGAAAGGGATATAGATATGGGGAGTTGGAATGTTAGGATTTCATGGCTTGTACAGAGAGCCCTTTATAAAGGTTGGGATGGTATGATGAAAAATAAAATAAAACGCGAGTAAGATCCTAATGAGGATGCCGTTATTAGCTGGTTCACGCCGATCAGAATATTTGAGTATTTGACAATTGAAGCTCGAGAGCGTATAACGTCAGAAGTTTAGACATGGCCAAGTAAAGCAATGCAATAGACACGGTCCAGCCGAAGAGTCGCGTAAAGGTGGTACAGCTAGATTTCCATCCGAGCTTACGCCCGACAGTTAAGGAATATCAGTTTAGGGAGAAAAGTACTACTCGCTCTAGGGGGCTGATCACGATAACAACGGGACCCAGAACGCCGTCTCCCAAGAGAGCATAAGCTTTGCGTATGTCGCACAACGGAAGCCGTGGTGACTGTGCAGACGGATACACAAGTGCCACCACCCTCAATCTTAGATCCTTCATACCTATGCCCGGCGCAAAAAAAGCAAACCAGCTGAGTAAGAGAGGCCCTCTTTTTCTTCAGACTGGTCTCCTCCGGAAGGAGACACCCCCACGGTATTATTCACCTATTAAACCTCAATGGTATTATATTCTGCTGAAGGCACCCGAGATTGGCGACACAAATCAGGCAGCAACGCATCAATATTGCATTCCACTCTTGGAAATACTGAGATTCTACAGGTTAGGCAGTTGTTTGATCACGAGAAGCACAAGGACGGGGTTCTCATTACGACGACGTATGTACAGTTATGGGTTCGTATGTATGCTAGGGGATTTACTGTGCTTCTGACGAGTCCAGGCCCGGTCGTTCAAACGCTGCCACCGAGCTTCTTCAACACCGCGGTGAGTGTGAACACGAATGCGAGATGGACGAGCATATCCACGAAGAGGGGGATTGAGTGGATCGTTGACAGTCTGCCCTTGGAGGGCATTCTGATGTCGACGAACAACTTTGAAAATGGAAAGCTGGCCTTGCTTGAGTGCTAAGGATGCCACGACACGTCGAACCCTTCCATCTTCGACAGACTCTCCCCATTTACGTTTCATAGCCTCCAGAAGTCCATGAGCATATTGCCCACACAATTGCGAATTTCGAAGGGGCCGCAGAAGTACGAGGAGAGTTTTTGGGTTTGGATGTAAGGCAGGATGGAGGGACAAAAGGGTTAGCAAAGCAGCACGTATCTTCTGCATTCCACGAAACCCTCGGATCCCAGGCATTCCAAGCACTAGTACAGCGTGGATGATATCAAGCGACACTGTTCTCTGCTTCGGTGTGAGGGTCGGAGGCAAGGTTCCTAAAAACACCGTGGCTAGATGGAAGGCTACAGGATAGTGCTTCAAGTGTAAGAATGCGAGAATGTAGTAATAGACGGCTTGAAGTGGAACGGCCTGGCCAGCTGATCGAGGCATATTCCGAATGAGAATGTGGAGACGTTCTGGGAACGGAAAGGGCTCTTTCGACACATCCTCGAGAGAGCCCTGCATTTCCTGACCAACTCCGAGTCGGGTTGCAGGGACTGAANCCTGGCTGGGAAGGAAACTGGCGGAAGAAGATGGAGGGGCTAGTGTTTGAGGTGGAGTGCGGGAGTCGGACGATCGTTGGGCGGAAGGCTGCGGTCTGGGCAGYTTTCCGTGTCTGAAGAGCTCTAACCAGATCGAAAGCGGCACCGGTGAACGCAATTTGTTCTGTGAGAAATGAGCAGGATCCGAGCCATTTGTGGCCAAGTCCCATGCACGCCGCCAGAATCCACGGCGGACAAGCCAACGCGTTCTCAGTCGTTTGGTCTCTATATTGCCTTCCACCCCAACAGAGGCCATGGAGGTAAGGAGAAGCTGGACGGTCCCGAAGCTGTCGAGATAGAGAGCATGGTCGATGAGGACATTGTATGAACGCGTGCTGTGAACGTTCCGGTGAAGAAAGAAATAGTCTATGAGAGCGGGGAGAGATGGTGGTGTGGATCGACGGTAGATGTGTGAGAATACAATGTCGTGCAGTTCGCGCGTCGTCGTTGGAACTGGCCATTGACGACTGTTCTCTGGCCCATTGGGAATGATATTAGGAGATATGGGGTCTGGAGGCTGAGATCTGCAAGGATAATGAGAAAAAGTGAGAGATAGGAGATTTGGAGCATACGAGGTGGTGAAAGTGCGGAAAGGAAAGACTATCCGTCGCCGTCCTACGCACAACCTGGCTGCGTGGCSCATACATGGCCCAGTCGACAGTCACGGTCACCACTCCTGGCGTTCGGGCCACGTCGCACGCGCCCTCCAAGTTTTTCCATTTTCCAACTCAGCTCCCCCGCGTCCCAAGTGCGCCATCAGGTCGGCGTCCCGGTCCGACATCCAGTCACCATCATTCTCTCCGATCACCANTTTTTGGAGAACATGTACATTGTATCAAGATCGTGTCCCCCAGCTTCGCCTGAATAGTAATTCATCCAATCTTTCATAGTCCCCGCATCGGACACCTTTACTCCTCTATTCGCTTCCATCATGCTCTTTGAATAATGATCGGGCTTTATGCACCCAAAACGTTTCAAGTTGACTCAAAGCGTATTCGCACACATTTGGAGGAAACTGGGTTTGTCGCGGATTAATGTTGTTTAGTATGATGCTACATTGCATGCACACGTGTATTTGGCACTCTAACAGACAATTTCCTCTTGTCCGAGGAATAATTATATCCTCTCTCGGTTTACGCCCTACCCGTTCTCATAAATTTAATATACTACAAAACCCAGATCGGGGTGAGCATTGACAAACCTATCATTCACATTCACGCCAAACTACCGTATTTGTTGTCAAGTACAAGCGTGAAAACCGAGACAACCGTACCGAATTTTGTTTAAACGGATTTATTTCTAGTCAGAGCGAATCAAATACATGCATGCGGTGGTATGTGCGAGCGTGGACGTGGGAGAGATGCGGGGATACAAGAAATGGCAGGAGATGAGAAACGAACAAGCGATGTAAACAAATGAATAGTATGATAAAAAAACTTAAACCGTCATAATATGTCGTACACATGTCCAATCTAATTATTATATCTGCATTGGCTGTCCTGATCGGCCAACTAGCCATCCGACCTTTGCCACCGTGTTGTCTCGCACCACTCTCATAAACACCATTCCATCATGCTTGTGTTGGGGCTCGAAACTATCTAAAACTCGGAACCAACCCGAGACTGCTTCACTCCCAAACATCCCTCCTTCCTGATTGACTATCTCGTCAATCCGTCGTACCCACGCGGACCATTCTTCTTGAAGACGGTGGGCTACCAAAGGGACTAGCAACTCCTGGGTCAGGGTTGGTTGCACGAGGACATGTCTGGTAACAGTCGACAGGAAATGAAATGTCTCTAATGCATGCGACTTGTCTCGTTGGAAAGGTTGTAGGGGATTTGAGGGTTGGCTGGATTGGGGGACTGAAGTCGTGGCGGTGTGATAGGAGAAGTAAGGCAGATATGCCTGGCATGCTGAGACGAATTCTATTGCACGAGGGCGGACCCTAGACTGTATGTAAGAGTCCCTCATCCCACTTTGGTGTTGTTGAGAAGTTACAGGGGCGTTTCCAAATTGCCCTGGCTGGGACCAGCCCGGGCCTCCAAAGCCTAGGGTAGAACTAGAAAAGCTAGTAGAAGTAGATCCTTGACTGAAGAGTGAGGTGCTAGAATACGGGTATGCATCTGCGAGCTTCTTAGCTGCAGCTGCCAGGGCGTGTAGAGCACTGGCAAGAGTGGGTCGAGGAATAAGGGGAAGAATAGTCGCCTTAAGGGATGGTTGCGCTTGAATGAGAGACGTTAAAATCGGTAGAAGGGCTTCCGGAGGGAGACTCGCTGTAAACAAGGTGAGAATGAAATAAAGACAGACGGGATTGAATATATCGTACCAAGCAACACCCCGACTTCGACATCATCTCCCACAGGCTTTCCATCTTTATTCAATTTGCTGTCTTTCTGTGATCCATCCGTTGAAGGGGAAACCCGAACCCGTTTTGGAGCAGCCTTCTTGGGTCTGTCAGGGGTGGGAGACCTGTTCTCCATGGTCTCGTCCTGTGAATGCCTGCCATCTGTGCCATCATCTTCATGGCCACGTTTCTTGCTGGAGCGAAAGGTGGAAGTGGAGGTCGAAGCGGTGGCATGATTGAAGTTGTGCGAAGTTAATTGTTGGAAAGCGGTCGAAGCCCCAAAGTGAGGAGAAGGTGAGGCTTGCTGCCATCCCGGCGACATCATCGTTGAGGGAGAGGAGAGGCCAAATCCAAATCCTAACGAAGATGGACCATGGTTGACTGCTCGAATCTGAAAGTCGATGGGTGTCTGAATAACATTCGTCATCGTCGTCGAGGTTCAAAATTGRGAACAGAAGTGCGAATAGCCGACCACAGTCTTTCCTAATTGTGTCACGCAAGGTCACGCCCTGCCCTAAACCAACGTCACGTCATTATAAAAAACTTTTCTTTTGCCTTTCATCGTTTGCTCCTGCCCTCAACAGCAGAATGTGAGTCTTCCTCTCCATCCCTTCCCCCCTTTTCCCTCGACCCATCGATGACGACAACATATGAATCGCTACTTTGAAGCCCCAGGGCTAATGAGCTTTCACATATATACCCAAATTTCCGAGCTCAAAAGCCGCATTTTTTGTCTCGTCCCCATCCTCAACTCTTTACTGACTGATACATCACCTACAGCTCTCTATTTACGTCGAGTGTTCCCTGTGAGTATTGGTCCCCTTTCTTTTCGCATGATAGAACAATTATATCTAGATGTCAAGCACTGATGTTGCCTAATGGGCACTCGTTGATGATTTTCCATGCTAATACTGATCTCTCTTTTCTGCTTCGTTTGCAAAAGACCATGTACTGATTGTGTATTATTCTCTAGGTCACTTCCCTCCAGTGTTCCAATTTTATGATCCATTATTACACTGATATCCATGAATGTACTACTATCTATGATATAATAATTATAMTAAAGTGGTCTACTACATGCATGGTTATGGAGTTACCGGTGACAACATGTTCGCAAGCCAAAGCCCSGCAAGTAGCAAAGACATTCTGCTCTTCAACCCGACCTTGTCTTGCCACCTTGATGAAATTGAGCTGAAAGAAGATGGTTGCTGTGATGACCCGGCAGCTAGTCTATTGAGCCAGCGCGGTGGCCCATTCTCCTTGTTTTCATCATCCACATTGAGTGGGGCTAGCTCTGTCGCAGATTCTCCTGTAGCACGCTCTGCCGAGGGCTCGGTGGCTGGTACTGGCAAGGACGAGGGCTTCGTATCTCCCTTTCCACATATCCATTGCGTGATTTCGCCAGTGGCGAGCGCAACACGGTGACAAACATAGATGAACATCGTGGTCGAAACTATGAAGTTCAACGGTCTCCATCTCGTTCCGGGTAAGACTAGCAAAACGCCACGGGTATCGCCAGCTAACCATAGATGATACTCAATCAAAAAGGTCTCCAAAGAGCACTTCCCGATGAAGATGAATGCCCGGGAGGACGATGAGCGCAAGGTGGGACTGGCGTTGCGCAACACTACGAAGGCCAGGACAGGGAGAAATGAGATGTAAGGATGCCAGCGGTTGTATGTAAACTTGGATTCTTGAGAGAGTTCAAATGGGAAATACCACAGGAGTATGCCGAAGGATCCTGCTATTGCACCCTTTAAACCTAAACGCCAGTGCGGATGGTCGGATATACGATAGTCGCGAGCTTTCAGAACGACAACGGAAGTAAGCATCCCTGCGTAGACAATCCAAAGGTCGAGGCGAGCACGGAACAGCCATTCGCGCGCGGACCACTGAATGCCACAGAGGTGACGCAGGATGTCGAAAAGGTTCTCCATTGGCCAGTCCTGCCTTACGAATAGCGACATCAAGACTGCGGAAAGAACGATCTTTCCGAGCAAAAATGGTGTTCTGTCGTTGATTTGCCAGCCAATTGCGAAAGTGGCGTAGATGATCAAAAACCACATAGTCACCAAAGGGGAGAAGTAATAGAAGAGATAGTCGGTATTCATGGTATAGACCAGTAGGATGGTCAAAAGGTTGAGCCGCACTAGGACCTGTAAATACGTTAGACAAACTGGCAAATGACAAAGAACGATTGGAAAGAACCTGGGCAACACGAAGGAACCCGAAATCTGCCTTACGAAGGTAGAATGTAGTGTGGCCGTATCCAGTCATGAAGAGGTAGGCAGCTACCAATACGCGAACGGGATTGTAGATGCCAGAGATTTTAGAGGCGCCAAAATAATGATAGAAAAGAATGATAACTGAAGCCGAAGTAAATGCTATGTTAGCAAAGCGAATGTTGCAAAAACTTACTTTGCATCCAACCTTTCCACTCGTCGGTTTGGTCCCTATGCAGAAAGCCAGGATCCTCGTCTGCGCGCTTCATCGTGAAGATTCCGGCTGCAAGAGAAACAAGGAGAAGGATAGCGAACGTATAAGGCTCGAATGTCTTATTCTCCTTTAGCCAGAAGCCGGTACGGTCGGCCAGATATATTAGGGAGATCGAAACACTGAATACCAAACGAGGGATGTGCTCTTTCTTTATTGAGGGTAAGCCTTCAGCTTTAATGCCTGCTCATGGTAAGTAAGAGCAGATTAACTTACAATCACATTTGCTGATGAGGATCACGTACTGTTGGTGCTGGTGAGCCATGAATATGGACCCATAGTGCGATGGCAACCACAAAGACAGCTTGGATAAAAGTCGGCATGGAATAGCGACGACAGCAAGTCTTATCCCACGGAAATTTCTTCGGAAGGCGATCGTTACAGCGGAGGTTAAGCAGGATGTTAGCTTGTTGCTTAATGACGGAGTCCGAATAATGCAACCCATCGTCGGTTAAAGATGAGTCTAACATCTTATTGAATACGAGAGGCAGGGAGATGGGCATCGGGGCTGGAGGTCGAGTGAACATATCAAGGTAATTGCCCGAGGACGGACTGATGCGATGAAAGAGGTCTGAGTTCATAGCGTCTATGTCAGAAGAGTGCATAGTATTTGCCCTCGGTTTTGATAACTTCGACGGCACGATTTCCTCCACTGGAAGTATTACAACTTCATCTGCAGGCATAGAAGGCTGCCGGTTATATCTTCGAGGAGGGTCTCCATGTTGGCCTCCCATGCTGGAACACCGCCGGAGGTTGAGGAATAACGCAAATGCCAAAGTCCTGAGCCCAAAACAAGCATGGCAGGACGCCCCTTTTCACTGGTGCTGTTGGGGGAGAGACTTGTCCCCCGAGAAAGGTGCTTTGTTTTTGTACTGTTGAGGAAAGGGTCCCAATAGAAGGTCAGTTTGGTGCCGGTGGTGGAGTGTAAGGCGTGGTCGACATGTTTGTGATCATCGTCAGGCGGGGCAGTAGGAAGAATGGAATCAACGATGTGGGAGAATTGGAAAAATAGCTTTCTAGTTATGGAGTCGCCAATGAAAATGACTTCTCTTCGCCCCAGACATTTTGAAGAATCTGAGGGTTTGTATGAATTTAACATACAACCTTTCAAACGAGCTCATCAGGTTAAATTGAAAGAGGACCATGTGCACAGATAGATTGCGTACCGTCTGGTTGCCAGGATTTCATAGAAGAATCGAGCCAGCTTCCACGGTTCATCAAGGCCCCACAGTGGTGGGGGTCTACATAGTCTGTTGAGAGAATAAGAAAGGAAAGGAAATGTCCTCTTGGAGGATAAACGAACCCAACAGAGACCATCTTCCAAGGCCCACAACTATAGCAAGCAAGGTCGCGACGGTTCCCACATAGGAAGGCCACGCAGGATTCAAACTGAATGATTTTGACATGGTTCCTATACTGTGTACCTTCTGCGATGGTCACTAACGGTGGGCATTCGATTACGCCAAGTTAGCCACTTCACTTTGGTTGTACTGTTATAAGTTCCAGTTTAGTGTTTCTTGCGGGCGGCGGTAAAGTGATCCTGGTGATCCGTTACGTCCGAATCGCATCCACATTACAAATTGTGGCGTTTATCATATTCTCAATATGGCCCTACTAGTACTGGATACAACTTATACAAGGAAAATGAAGGAACAGACACGTAATTTATGGATGCTATAATATTCAATACAATGATAGCTGGAATATGTATCTTGAGGTAATAGAACCGGTCAGGCTTTAGAGACAACGCCTCCAGACCTAATCATATCGAAGAAGTCGTTTTGGTGAACTACAGGCATCAAAAGTCTCGATATGAGTATGTGTGCGAGATGAAGCAGATGTTCAAAATCGTACCCTCTTTTCCACGCCCGAGAACGTTGTCCTTTTCTTTGGACTTTGCCTTCCCTTTCAACTTGGGTTCAGCAGAAGGTGCAGGGAGGGAGGGTTTCCCGGTGCCTCTGTTATTTACACTCTTTTCTGTGATAACGGAGGCCTCATTTTGAGATTGTTGTATTACATTAAACAGTTTAACGACTGTTTATTATAGATCAACAAGTCAACGGACAGGGTTTTGAAAAAGGATATAGCGAACGCACCTCCTCGCTGGGCAACTTTTCGTAATGCTCTTTCGCTTTCGCCTCCCCAACCTCCAATAACGTCTGCGATTCGCCCTTGATCCTCCCGTTCTTTTTTCTCTACCTGGAGAACCTTTTTTGCCTTTAATTCCAGTTTTTCGTCATTCCGTTTGCGAGCAAGGGATGGTTTTAAAGACAGTGGTAAGCCCGACGGCGCATCAGTGTTCAAAAGCGATTGGAGAGCAAACCCAAACGTAGAGGGAGCTGATGCTCTGATCTTGCGTTTCTTGGTTTGACGAGATTTCTTGGGTTTCATGTTGTGGATGTCCTCTTCTTCGGCGTCTGACGATCCTACAGAGTCCTCATTTTCAGAGCCAGAGTCTTCGGACAAGAGTTCATGGTCATCTTCGGATGCTACGGAAGATGCAGGTTTTGGTTCTGTTTGAGGATGGTCGTTGCCTGCGTCGGGCTCAGTGACCTTTTGCCGTTTATGGGGAGGCATGATGGTCGTTGATCAAAAAGGGAAAGCTTACGCCGGGCAGGCCATTGTCCCTTCACTCCGTGTCACGACCACGACACGATCAAGACATGCATCTATGAAGTACGGAATAATCGCATAAGTGCTCTACAACGTTCAGCTTTGCAGCCTTTTGCTTTCAATATCAGTAAGGACTACATCCTGTAATTACACTAATACTTCCGTTTCCTTCGAGTCGGGCCGTTTCCACGTCTACCAGCAGATTATAATCACTTCCCAGTCTTCTTCGCCATCTCTTTCCATGGATCTCTCATCTCCAGAACCAGACCTTCACCCTCTCTATCCGAGCACAGCCCATATCGCCGTGTTGATATCCTCTCATTCAGGCCTTAATCCAGACCAGAAGGCTGAGTTCGTTCGTCACTGTCTCAGTAGAGCTTGCCTTTTCGGAGAGCTCTCTATTCTTCAATATCTTCTTTCAGATCCAAATGCACAACCACACATCGACCTTGGGCAGAAAGACGAAGACGGTCTTGGCTTGATTAGTCTCGCGATACACGGTTTTGGCTCCGACTCTGAGCGAGACATTGAGCGCGAAGAATGTGTCCGGCTTCTAATTGCGCAAGGAGCAGACATAACCGCCGACAAGGGTCAGTTTAATCTTTCTATCCATCTTCTATCACATGCTCATCTATCATCACCACAGCGGGCTGGACACCCTTACACCATGCAGCACTTCTTTCACCTCCAACTTTAATATCTCATCTAATGACGCATGGATGCTCCCCTTTTGCTGTCACCAGAAGGAACCTCACCCCTCTCGATATTGTCACGGCACACTCGATTCTTCCAGGACGTGATGATGTTGCTTTACTACTGGAAGAAGCCATGCGGGGAGAAGGTTGGACTGGAGGTCGCATGGAGATGAAGCGCAGGCAGCTTGACGAAAGAAGGAAGCGAAGAGGAAAACGAAAGTCCGTCCGCGACAACGTAGGCAAAGTTCTTGGAGTAAATCAAAAGTGGTGGGGGCGTGAATCAGAGTATTCTTCGTCAGAATCAGAATCCGACAGTGAGGACGAAACACCTGAAACTCTTTTTGTTAGTTGATACTGAGCCGTATGTTTTGGCGGAGTACTTACCATTGCTTCCTTAGACGCCTCCACTGGACTATTCTTCGATGCTTGTATTCTCTCCGGCGTCCTTGCCCAGCATCTTTGAATCCCTCATCACCAACTTCCAACCGTCGTTCCGTGACGCCCAACCTGCTAATACTCTCTACATGCTCGCGCGGTTTGCGTGCCTCACTTGTGATCACAATTGGCTAGAAGACGTGATTCTCGGAGCCACCGATGCGATTGAGGATACATTCTTTGTAAGTATTGTCACCTCTCTACAGTGGTGGGCTCTGATTCGCATTAGAATCGCGCTGAAGACGTGACATGTCTTGTCTTTTGGCTATACAACACCACCGTGTGGCTTCACCTCTTGCAATGCGACAAGTCAATGGCCGAAGCCTGCGAAATGTTGGGCTCGTTTGAACTAATTGAAGAGGTGATAAACTCTGTTTTCGGTACTAGGATCTCTCTCGCACTCCGTTTTTGCAGGGTCTTGACTACTCCCGTTGCAGTCTTTATTATTCGCTTTGCAGAGCGGAGGATAGACGAGCTACTAGATGCAGCCCTACTAGATTATTCGTCCTTAGGGGCTGAGTTTGACCAAGTTCAATTCGAATCCACATGGTCATTCTTGCGACCTTTCACTGGAAAAAGCAAAACTGGATCAGTATCGGCCGCATCGTCCAGAGCGCCTACTCCGACTCCGACCAGCCCCAATCCGAGCGTTCCCCAGCCTTTGAATGGTGCTCCTCCTTCATCTATTTCATCTGGAAAAGGATTTTCATCGCTGCGTCAGACCCTCGCACGAGGTCGCTCACACTCGTCCGCCACCCCCCTTCAGAATCTTTTTCCTGATTCACCTCCGGGTCCATCTCCAGCCGATGTGACATCTTTCTTGACCGCTCTTCATACCCTACTAACTCTTTCCGACATCAACCCTGCTTTAATTGCACAACTATGGTCACAGGTAATGTACTGGACGGCTTGTATGTCAAATTCTTCTATGATTGGCGTGCACTAAAGATATCATAGGCGAAATATTTAATCGGGTGCTCACTCGAAAAAAATATCTCTGTCGGTCAGTTTCCTCTTCGTAATCTTCTACGCTATTACACTTAGACCGGTTCAGCTCCCGAGCGGTCCAAATTGGGGCAAATTTGAGTGTGCTGGAAGAATGGGTTGCACATCTGGGATTACCCAAGGGTGTTCAGGCACATTTTGCCCCTGTGAGAGACCTGCTAAATTGGCTGCAGGTATGACCGGGAATTTGGTTTTGTATATGGTCAGGTATCTGATTGTTGAAAAACCAGTGTCTTTCATCTATAAGTGAATTCCCCAACTTGGTAGCTACCATTCAAGCGATGAAGAATATCAACCCTCTCCAGGTAAGGACACTCGCTGTGATGGTATTTCAACGCTAAGTTTGCCGTAGATGCGACGCGCTGTGAGGGACTACAAGTATGAAGTTAACGAAGGTCGAATGACCGAAGAGTGTATCCAGTATCTTACCCAGCTCCAAAAGGATTGGGAAAGGCATCGTGTTAAGCTTGGTGTGGAAGCCCTTCGGAAAGAGGCTCGTCGTCTTAGTTCTACTCATGTCCGAGCCCCTCTGATATCCACAATAACAGATGGTAGAAAGAGAGCGAGATCAAGATAGTGTATCATCTATGTCCACAAGAACGCCGACACCAACTATAGCCTCAAGCATTTCTGACGCTTCAATATCTAGCCAGCTGGGATCCATAGACTCGTTATTCGATGGTGCTCAGGACTACACGTCATGGGAACCTCCAAAGCCCCCACAGGCTCTAGGAGAGCTCCTTGACTCCCGACATATGCTTCCCCTTTTATTCCCCAGTGACCCTCGCCTACTTTCCGTCCTTCCCCAGAAACTACCACTTTTGGACAGTGAGAAACGTTCCAGTCCTCTCCTCACCCCGACGTCGCGTAGCACCAGCCGTGCTAGCAATCACAGTCGAGCCACTCAGTGGCGGTCACGCAACCGAAAGATTCGGGAAGTAGGATTGAACACTCTCAAGTGTGTCGATGGTGCAAGCTCGGTCTCTCGTTGGGTGCGACCTATACCTGATGAAGAGGCGGAGACTGATGGGCACCACAACTATGCATCGGATGAAGAAGCAGTGGACGAAGATGATACCTTGAAATTAAATACCCATCTGACTCCCTTGACCAGAAAACCATCTGGACGTGGTAAAGGAAGACAAAGCCTGGGTGGGGAAGAGAACGGTCATCCAACAGGAGATCGGTAAGAAAGCCTACTGGTGCGCAGCAGTTCCTCTGTGTGTCGTTGCAGGACACAAGGGCGTGCGCTTTAGACACACCTCTATTCCATATACTACAATCATACCTGCGACGTCCAGGGCTTTATGAATTGATCTAAATCTATCTATCTACACTAGTTACCTTTACTGTCCATCTTGTCTTCCCATCATATCCCATGCCTCCCAACATGGCTTGGCAATAAATGGTCAAGCATACAAGAGAGGCCTCTTACTTCAAGGCGGTGCTCTCTCAATACGCGTGAGGCAGTGGCGTGACGCTTCGTAGCTGCGCCGGAGTTACATGTTGCAACGCTTGCCTTTGATACTTAACCTCACACAATTACCCAGCAACCAGCACTCTTCCTCCTCTATCTTTATTTCTGCTCGTTGGACTATTTTGTGTTGAACGCGTTGCGCATTCCCTGTTACGATGGCCGAGCCTGTTCGGAATTATGACTCTAAAGGCGCTGCACCCACGTACCGAGATTCTGATGTTGATTCGATAATGACGGCAGGCCCTGCCACTCTAAAGCCTGCAAAGGCACCCGAAGACGAAGCCTTCGACCCTACCTCCCTGCAAGAAAAAGCGCAGAACTCCAATCTGGTTCGGGGAGCCAGTACTCGGAGCAAGAATGCGCCTTCCCATCTTACTGAGAGTCGGCCACTCACATACATCGATGAAGATTTCAATCATTATTCTAATCATCCCAATCCCCAGCAAGACAATGGTGAAGCATCTCTTGTCAAGAATGCTGCAGGAATTGACGGGGCTGATGGATATGATACACGCTCAGGCAACTATCAAAAATTTGGTACGTCTGTAGACATCTGCCTTGTCGGTGCTCTAGCTAAGATGTTCGCGCGCAATAGACTACTCGGACCCCTACAACACCGACAGAGCAGTGCCCGTTGCGGAGAAGGCTTCTCCATTCGCCAACTTCTTAGGTTCAGGGAGACAACCCTTAGAGCAACGTATAGAACAAAAGAAACGTGGGATCCCTAGGCAGAGATATCCTTTTGTTGGTGAGTAACGATCGTACATACCCGCAGGTCTGTATGGAACTAAACTGCTCTAGTTTGGACCTTGACTGCTGTAATGGTTGGAGTGTTTATCTACGAACTTGTTGTGAATTCGAGGGAGCAAGGCTCCCCGGTCTCCTTCAAACCAGTAGTTAACTACATGTTGGGTCCTTCATCCGCTGCTTTGATAGATGTTGGGGCTCGCTTCCCCCCATGTATGTTCTCCCAACTCAGCGCTAGTCAAGATATTCCAACTTGTATTTGTCAGGTATGAAAGACGTAGAAGAAGTCCCGACGACAACCTTAATAGGATGTGAGTATATTTCAAGAACTTTGTCTGTAGAAACATTCTTATGCGGTTGCAGGCATGAACAACACAGCAAACCCTGTAACAGAAATATGTACAATTGCTGACCTATGTGGTTTCGGTGGTATTCCAGCCAACCAAGAGCCTAATCAATGGTTTAGGTCTGGTCTTCTCTCAATTTTTTTTAAATTTTAAATCTTTGTACTCACAGGAGATTTACTAAGATTCATCACGGCCATCTTCCTACATGCTGGATTCGTCCACATACTCCTCAACATGATCGCACAATTGACATTATCTGCTCAGGTAATGCTATGACGCTCTGCGCTGTAACAAAATCTTTAACCATGGGCCAGATTGAACGCGAGATGGGATCGGGTGGTTTTTTCTTGACCTACTTTGCGGCAGGAATTTTTGGGTGAGCGACTTGTGCTTGAAGTGCTGTGGATTACTCCGTTACTGATTAATCGCAAAGGAACATACTTGGCGGAAACTTTGCCCTAGTTGGCATCCCCAGTGTCGGCGCGAGCGGTGCCATCTTCGGGACGATCGCGGTATGTATCTAGTGTACCTATTTTTCAGACGATTCCTCAACCGCTATCTAGGTTACCTGGGTAGATCTCTTTGCGCACTGGAAGTACAAGTACCGTCCTGGTAGAGCTGTGAGTAGGCTCGGCATTTCGTTGTTGGATCTGATATAAATATCTTGAATCAGTTGGCTTTCATGACTATAGAGCTCATCATTGGTGTTGCTATTGGTTTCATTCCTTGTGAGTTGCACCATCTTCACCTCACACGATATTCTGACAGGCTTTCCGTAGACGTCGACAACTTCGCCCACCTNGGTGGATTCCTCATGGGATTGTTAGTTGGGACCACTTTTTACCCTGTAATCAGCCCGACCAAGAAGCACAAGATGATTGTCTGGGCTTTCCGGATCGCTGCATTGCCATTGACAATAGTTTTGTTCGTCGTTCTGACCAGAAACTTTTACAATGATGACCCGTATGCTGGTATGTATCAACAGTGCAGATTTCCCTCGTCAAATACTGAAAATTTCCATCTCAGCTTGCTCTTGGTGTCGGTATCTGTCATGCATCCCCATGTCGTCCAACAACTATTGCAAGGGGTACGTCTAATTCTTTTACTTTTATGCAATACACATGAACTGACTCGCTCCTTCTGAAGAACGGGTATGATAACCATCGTCTCTTTCCATGGTGTTTCCCTTCAGACTAATTTTTTCGATTTTTCAGGTTTAACGACTTCATCGACCTCAGCATAGAGATATGTATCTTTGCATGTTTTATATGACATTTTACGGACTATTCTCACGAATTTTTACCATCCACATATATTTATATTATACTTGGACAATGTTTTAGTTACTTTCATCCTAACCTTCAGGGTGAATACGATCCTATTCTTGACTGACGAGATTGGGAGTTCATGTAACATAACCTAAACGGTGGCACCTCAGGGGAGAATCAGACCTGCCTCAAGCGTGCCATCGGGGTTTGAATATTTTTCGGTCTTAATCTTCTGCAGCTCTAATGGTCAGTGTTTTTCTCTCTCAACTCGCTCTTCACGAAACCGATATCCTTCGTAGCCCACTACACCTGCACATTCGCGTATTCCGATACCCAAATCGGAATGGAATCGCCGTTTGAATGATGTCCATGTTTCTAAAGAGTGAGTGCATGGATCCTTTTCTTTCTCATACACGATGAACAAACACATTGGGAATCTCTCTGAGCTACTCAATGATGAGCCAATAAATAATGTACCATCTGAATTATCTTTCGTTTTACTGTTATGCCCCCACTTCGGTACTATACTAACCCTGCGTTATAGTGACCTCAACTCCCTAATCAGAGATTACCTCGTGATCGAGGGATACAAGTCTGCGGCAGAAGAATTCAGCCAGGAGGCGAGCTTGACACCTTTGGAAGATGTCGGGAATATCGAGAGTCGCATGAACATCCGTGAAGCGTTGCAGCGAGGAGATGTTGAGGATGCAATCATGCGAGTTAATGATTTGAATCCTGAGGTAAGCTTCCCGACCCTTGTTCATGTATTCCAACGGGAATACCTAGAGGATTAAAAAATCTATGCACCACTCTTAGACCTTCAGGGTCTGTGCTGAGACTCAACACCAAAACTTCAGTCTTCAATATGATTCATTCTGTTAACTTCATTCAGATTTTTGAAGCCCATTTCTGACTGTATTATGGACAGATCCTAGACACGAATCCACAACTTTTCTTCCACTTGCAGCAACAGAAGTTAATCGAGCACATACGGCATGGCCGCGTCTCGGAAGCCCTTCAATTCGCCCAAGAAGAGCTTGCGCCACGAGGGGAAGAGAGTCCGGAATTCCTGTCAGAACTGGAACGTACGATGGCGTTGCTGGCTTTCGAATCATCTATGGTAACTCCTCCCGCTATCTCGGAACTCCTTTCGCCAGCGCAGAGAATGAAGACCGCCGGGGAGGTAAATGCGGCGATTCTTGATGCGACAAGCCAGGGGAAAGATGTGAAGCTCGTTAGCTTACTTAAGCTACTGTGCTGGGGCGAGTCCATGCTGGAAGAGCGTGCCGAATTTCCGAAGGTAAGGAAATATGAAAAGAATCGCAAGAGATGCTTGCAGCTGACTTGATCGTTGCAGCTGAATTTGGAAGAGGGTATGGCTGCGGAGTAGGGGTATCTTGCATTTGTTCTGTTCTGTTCTACATACACTCTGTATTCTTTCCGTCTATGTATTCACATCGCGAGCAATAAGGATTTAGACATGAAATAATAGAAAGTTAGGAAGGGAGCTTTGTTGTGATTTTTATGAGAAGGGTTACGGCATAAGATTAGTCAGCAAAGCAGGGACGATACTTGGCTCTAGCGGCTAAGGTTGCTGGCTGACAGCGTCGAGGAGGCCGAACGTGACTGGGAAGTGCTCAGGACAAGCCAGCAAGAGTGCAGCGTTCGCCTGCTCTTCTCCTCTTACCACCATCTGCTATGTCTGAGTTCTCTAGGGGTCCGAGCACAAAGGCCCGGAACAAGTTCTATGTTACCAACAGAGGCTCAGACTCTGAAGGCAGCGACGAAGCTGAATCCTATCCGAAACCACAATCATACGCCAGTACATCCTATCATTATGGATATCCYTACCATCCGCATCCACCCCGCCCGCCATTGCCAAAGCCACCAGCCAATGCACCTACCCCACTCACGACTTCAAATATCCAGCCAGCCCGTGGGCCCCGTTATCAGACCTCCCATCCCTCTCTTTCATCTCCTTCAAGTACCAGCTCACCTGCAGCTGAGGAATCTACACCACCCCCCAGCANCCCCAAGTCTCCCAGTTCCACCAGTAGATCTAACCGCCGATGAACCTTCTTCTCTTCTTGACGCTCCTCAGATTTCTACCTCTAGAAAACTCATCCAGACTCTCAAATCTCCTTTTCACAAGACAAACCACCCCCGGACCCCTGCACGCCCCAATACCGTGAGTTTGGCCCTCCACGACGATTTCTCGTGTATTGTGACCAATCCATCCTTCCAGTCTCCAACTGTATCCACTCCAGACTCATATACCTCCACCGGCAGNCATGGCTCGTCATCCACCGTCTCAGATCGCACATTAATACTCGTTACTGGAGATTCCGAAAGATATGTCAACGTCGATATCAGCGGCGCCACTTCGGCAGCGTTCATCAAGGAATGTCTCTTCACCAAGGTTCGTCTCCATCCTTTCCTATCTGTATAAGCCCAATTAATTCCCAATCAGCTCAACATCTTCGAAGAAGAAGAACAAGCGCAGTATTCCATCTATCAGACTGAGATTGGGGCATTTGCTCTCGGTGAAGCCCTCTCCGACGAGCGGTTGTTAGACCTTTGTCGCCAGATGGGAGACTCCCGGGGATCCCTTAAACTTCTCGTGTCCCATACGCAAGCTTCTGTTCACGGCCCACCTCCCTCTGCTATGTCGCCCTCGTCTGGAACACTCCTTCCACCAGTAGTTCTTCCCAACTACTCCTCTGTCCAACCACTGCAGCCTAAACGACGGCCACCCTCTAGGCATGGCAGTCAGTCCTCAGCTAGTGAGGGCCAGCAGATAGAATCGGCTAACGGATATGAGGCCGACTTGGACAACCCAGAACGGGATACTCATCGAACGACCATGCGTCCTTCTCAACAACAGCAGTTGCTTGCCGCTCTTTCAAGCTCTGTCCCTCCTCCATCTCCCCACCATTCGCGCCGAGCTATGTCTCCTCTTCGGGCACCTTCTCGACCAAGTTCTCCTTCGCTGGTCTCTCCTCCCATGCAGTCGACTCCGATTGGTACAGAAACCACGACCATMTTCGATCNAAKATGGTCGTGTGGTTCCCCCTCCTCCGCCACCGCCACCCCTTTCCCCTCATCGCTCCACTTTCTCTTTGGAAGACAATAGTTTAACTCCTCCCGCCAATGCAAATCGGCACGCGCGTTCAAGTTCTGATGCTACATCTGAACGCCAAGAAACCTTCCGCCCTGAACCATCCTCTGACACCAGACAGTGGAAGCATCAACCAGCTCCCTCAGGAGGTAGGTTGAAGCCAGAGCAACCAATGAAGGAGCGTCGGCCTCGTCCTAGGACTCAGCGGACTGACCATGAGGACCCCATTCGCTCCGACTCGTGGGTATTTATCACTCGTTCAGCGGACAGTCCACGCAGCAGTAATGACGGCGATGTGATATCTCCATCAACTCCTAACGATGGTACGCGCGCATCCCCAGCGTCGTCCTCTCGAACACGCCAGGCTTTGTCACCTCCTCGGTATAAAAACTCTTCTTCCCCTACAAGATATAAACCCCCTCCTCCTCCGTATGGGCGTACTTTAGCTATACCTGCTGTTCCACGGAATCCACCTCCCGCGATTCCCACTGTTTCTCCAGAAACCAGGGTGTCATCTTCGTCATCTAGGAATGGTCAACCTGTCCCTGCGAACTGGGCAGTATCGTGGAAAGGAGAAGGCAGTGGTGTTCAGAAGGGACAACCTGTAGCCTCGTCATCCAGTTGGAATCGTCTCAATAAGGGTGCTAAAAGCATGGATAACTTGCGTGCTGCCGCGTTTAATCACCCTCCTAACCTACAGCCTGGAGGTGGCTCCCGACGTAGCCCCGCCGTCCCTGTGAATCGACCCAATGTGAACATGCCTATACCCTCAAGCTCCTACAGCAGTAAGGAGTCCGGCCTTCCCAAATCTTACGAGAGTCGACCTCCTATCCGCCCTCTTCCTTTGCACGGGAATGCACACAACGGGTCTACGTTGGATACAACGCAGAGCCAACCAAATGCTCGAGCACCATATGGTATGGGCTACATGTCACCGGATCCATATCCTAGACCCCTTTCAGCGTTGGATGATGTCGCATCACCAAGTCAAAGGTTCCCAGGTCAGAATACCTCATACAGAGTTCCCTCTGACCCCCTCGAGCCTATTCGTGCACTTTCCCCAGTGAGACAGGTTGCGGGGATCAACACTTCATCGCGGGTGGTCTACAATACCTCAGATCTACATTTATCTCCTCCGCAAAGTCCCACTAGCCCACGCAGTCCGCGTCATGTATCCCTAGACCTTGAGCGCGAACGTGCCCACCAACAGGATATCAACACAATGATGTCAGACCTTCTGGGAAGTGGTACGACACTCACTGAGTCTACCGTTGTTCCAACTCGACGGAGAGATCAATCTCCGCAGACTGCCAGTTCTACTATGGTCTTTAATATGGCCAGCCGTCGTAACTCGTATGACGATTCTGACAGCGAGGACGAATCCGGTACTTCCATGTGGAAGAAACCTCCTGTATTTGAGATGAGTCCACAATCCCCAGCCCAGCGTCCCACTTTGCCTCCGATCCAAATAGACAGTCCGTCTGGGCCGCATCCTGTATCGATACCTGGTTCAGCGTCAACTCAACAATCCGCTGGTACCCTCATCGCTCCTTCATCACGATCACCAATGGAACCCTCCCCACAGAGTGCAAATGGACTTTATGCTGGTCATGGCCATGGAAGGGGACGAATGCGGGGTAGCACCTTCACGGAACGGGACTCTTCATGGGCTCCCCGTCCGCCTCCTGAGGACATGTATGAACGTCTTGAAGAATTCTTCCCAGAGCATGATTTAGACAAACCTGTCATTGAGGCGAACTCTGGAGGCACGTCACCTACCACTGCAGAACCTTCCATAGTTCCACCTTTGCCTACCCCAGCAGTTATCCCTGAACCGGATAAAGCAGTAGCCAACTTGAGGTCGTCAGGCATTCGGGCGAAGAAGTCGATTCGTATTGTCGCGCAGGAACACAAAAAGAGGATCGATCGCACTTCTAGAGGGGATCAATCGGCATATAATGCAACAATATTGCGGAAACGTAGCACGAAGCTCTGGGGTAGTAAATTGGAGGAGGTCACGACAGACCAAGTGAGGAATTTTGGAACATCCCTTCCGGAAGCTTCTCCTGGGGGTTCCTGTATGTCTCATCCGTTCTTGATGCACGAGAGTTCAGAACTAATACCTGTTTGACAGCGACCTTTAAGTGGGTTAGAGGTGAGCTGATTGGGCGGGGAAGCTATGGCCGTGTTTATTTGGCGATGAATGCAACCACCGGCGAGATGATTGCTGTAAAGCAAGTTGAGATTCCTCGGACAGCTAGTGACATGAACGATTCGCGACAAGTTACTGTTGTACAAGCTCTTAAACTGGAGAGTGAGACGTTGAAGGATTTAGATCATCCTCATATAGTTCAATATCTCGGGTTCGAGGAAACTCCCTCTAATCTCAGCATGTGAGTACAGTAGTCGCGCTCGCTACTTCTTTACTCATCACAGCTTTACAGCTTTCTGGAATATGTCCCCGGAGGATCTATTGGGAGCTGTCTGTTGAAGCACGGAAAGTTCGACGAGGAAGTGACGAAATCGTTTACCTCGCAGATCTTGAGTGGGTTAGAATACCTTCACTCAAAAGGGATCCTTCACAGGGTATGTTATCTTGACAAGAACTTTCGTCTGAGTTTGGTCCTAACAATGCGAAGGATCTCAAAGCGGACAATATTCTTGTAGAACATTCAGGCATATGCAAGATTTCTGACTTCGGGATCTCAAAACGTACCACAGATATTGGGGGAGCTGCAATCACCGCTATGCAGGGCACTGTGTTCTGGATGGCACCGGAAGTTGTCAATCCACAAGGCAGAAGCTACAACTTCAAGGTCGATATATGGAGCGTAGGATGTATCGTATTGGAGATGTGGGCTGGAATGAGACCTTGGCAGGGTGCGTGGTCTGACAGCTTCAGCCCCTTCGCATTGCTAACAGCATAATCTCTACAGGCGATGAGGTCGTTGCGGTGATGTTCAAGGTAATCCGACTTCTATCTGTTTGATGGGCACGATCTAAGCATTTCTCTCAATAGCTATATCAACAAAAATTACCTCCCCCAGTACCAGAGGATGTTGTTCTGTCAGAACTTGCAGATGACTTTCGACGCAAATGTTTCGCCATGTAGGTCTCCGCTCCCTTATTTAATTAGTGTAGCTAAACTAATTCATGTCCTTTCAGAAATCCAGACGAACGCCCTAGCGCCGCGGAGCTCAGACGGCATAAATACCTCGAACTGACCCCCGGCTGGGTGTTTACAGGATTCAAGTAGGATCTTCTAGCGTACTAATTCTTCGTCAATCAGTGTATATTCAACTCATTTTGCTTACGTTTCCACTTTCATTCTGCACATCTATTCTCTTTTACGCATACTCACACATCTGCTGTTTCTCTTACACGTCAGTCCTTTTGCTATTGTTTCATTCCATGTCATCTCTGTTTAGTAGTCTAGCCTTGTTGGGGCGTCCATCTGTAGNCATTTTAATCAATGTCACGTCACACTTCATAATGTAGATCCAATGACGTCGTCGGTACACTCCTTGACCTCACCAACCTCTATTCGACAGCTTGGACCATGGACGCCTCTGTTGTAGACGCCGATATTCAGACACACGTGCAGCAAAATTATTCTGACCAGTCAGATGCCGCTGCCAGGAAGATTCAAACCCTGTGGCGCTCGAAACACCCGCAGGGAAGAAATGAACTCTTGACTAGTGATATTCGTTGGAAAGATGCTGCTGCACACGCCAGGCTACGGGTATAATAGTTTTGTTCTTATTCCTATCATGTCATGTATTCATTTGTCCTCCACTTAGCTCGAAAGAAACGCTGCCGACAAAGGCCATAATGCTCCTATTCAGCGGTGGAAACGAGCTGGTTTCTTGGCCAGTCGCTTACGGAATGGAAATGCTGTCGAAGGACGCACTCCTGTCGACGATGCCGGTGATGATGTTATGATGAAGCAGCTAGAGAATCAGCATTGGCTGGAACTTGTTGATGGGTACGCCTCCATAGTACTGTCTGGTTCAGTGTAAATAACCGTGCACTGTCAGAAAACATCGGTATGGCTCTAATCGTTGAGTGATTTCTTATAACATTGAACGGGTCGCTCACGCTATCCGTGGGATACTAGTTAAAGTACGAGTATTGGTCCCATTCAATCAAAATTCGTTGCTGAACAATATGGGATAGTACAGTGGTACCACAAGCGTTGGTTGGAAGATAATACTGAAGATAACTTCTTCAAATGGCAAGTTCAAGATCTTGGACCTTCATATAAGTTATCTTAGAGCGTATCTTTATCTTATACAGGCTAGATCGAGGTAAAGGAAAGGATGTTTCCCTTGACGAATGCCCACGCTCTCAGCTAGAGGAAGAGGTGAGCCACTCATTCCTTCAATCGAAACAGTGTCCCCGTTTACCTCGATACATAGCGAATCATGCAAGTTCTTCCTATAATGTTAGATGTTCCACTAACCGACTGTCTTTAGCTATCTATCTGCGGAACAGCGTCAGTACTTCCACTCTCTATAATTAAAAATGAATCATTGAACACGCTTTTAGGATTAAACTACATTGTAAAGATAGACAACGAAGGAAAACTACGCTGGGCTCGAAATGATGAACTAGTCGATACGACAGCAGGTCACTGGCGTGATGCCGGTGGTGGGCAGGGCATTATCCCTCTGGATACATCAGAAGCGGACCCCATTCGCCGCAGGGCTACGAGCTTTGATTCTGTCTTGTCCTCTCAAAGTAGTTTGTCCAGGATAGAATCACAAACAGCTCGTCATTATGCTGAAAATCCGGGAAAGAATCGGTGGAGCAGGGTGGTCAAGCGGTACTTGACTGGGCGAGGTCTTATGGACAGACTATTGAGAAAGACGGTCCAGCGAAACACTTGGATCTATGTAACGGTAAGTCTATTCCGGTCCATCTCCTCAACTCTGGAAGACTCAATATTAGTTTCAGGACAACAAATGTATGGCATGCTTCACTGAGTTAGCTATGTAAACTCACTTATACTTGCAGTCAATTTATTCATCGGTATCAAAGGTATGGACGCACCACGGAATAATTAACCCTAAGCATACTTATCGTATTTACAGATACTGGGGCGTTCCAACATTCGTCTTTTACGGCAGGAGGAATGGTAACATCGGCCGGTCTAATCACAGTTAAACAGGGCCGTTGTTGTACAGTTTCTCCACTATCTGGCCATTATCGAATTACTGTGGATGTGAGTCGTTTGTACGCAAGGCACTCATCAGCCAACTCATATCGTTTGCAGCATTTCCACCAATTTTTGGACGTCATGTCTCAACGTGGCATGGATATGCACAAAGTGAAAATCAGTAAGGCAGAAGCAGCTCTATGGGGGTGAGTCAAGTATCTCTTTGATTATGTCCAGACTTTGAGAACATCACTCTTCCACAGAATCGAACACATCAACAAGTGGAAGAAGAAACAACAGAAGGTTGTTAAAGACGGAAAAGACGGAACAAAAAAGATCGCTCACGAGGCCGCAGATGTACTGAGACCACAAAGCTGGAAAAAGGACATATTGGAGGGAAGGAAATCACAACCAGAGTCTTCCAACCAATGAGTTGCCTGTCATGCGTGCTACATTGAGCTTTCTTATATATATATATATATGTAGTTCACATCTATCATCTATTTTCCTCTTCAGATATTATCGATACCTCACCATATACTAGTCTTGTCGTTCTGCTTTTCCAAACGGCCCGCCTCAGTAACAGTCCCACACATTTTGGCAGTAGATAATGACCATTGATGAAGTGTTAAGACCGTCTCCATTCTGCTGCGAAGTCAGAAATCCCAACGGGTTGCGCAGCCTAATGCCGTGAAACCTCAGAAAGAAGTATGGAGTGACGACAAAGAATACTGGCACCTTCTCATCATAATCTGTCCATTCTCCCTCTTCAAGGTCAACTTCGGGAAAAACTGTAGTTTTGGAACCAGTGCCTATGCATTTCCATGTCCCCTGCCACCTGTTTTCAGTATACTGCATAGAGGAATGGGTTAATGATATGTTTACTCTTGGGTCAAAGTCGAGAAACTCTAGGCCCCTGCATTCGACCTTAAGGAGGGGTCCGTATTGTCCATTCTCGGCGTTATATGGTTGGACGGGTGAGGCGTCAAATTTAGCAGAACTCTCGCGTTTGCCTGATTGATCAAACGGAAGTATAAGAGTCGGATAKTTGACCAGTGAAATAGCCATACACATCCCACAGCGCCAAACGAAATGTGCTGTGTTATTTTTCCCGCCAGAAACCTCATGCTCCTCCTACGAGAGAGAGATCAGGACGCATAGTCAGAAGGCAGGAGGCTGTTCTAGTACGGTACGGTTCAAAGACACCATTTTCGGATGTACTTCATTGCAGCTATTGCATTTAACCTAACATTAAGACATGAGAAAGCTAGTTGATTGTGGGATTTCGATCTCAGAGACCTTGAAGAAATACTCGAAATCATCAGATGCAGGAGCAAGATCAGTGACGTTCTCAAGTTCAGCCTTTATCCAGAGAGATAGGAACTGAAGCAAGCAAAAGATATAAGAGGATCTGAGAGTTTGGGGCCATTCTCAGGACGCACCACCATGATTGCCGTTGTAGGGAAACAGACGGATATTTGGCCTAGCTTGGCTGGACCCTAGTGGAATTTGAGAATCTCTGACTTCGGTCCGCACTGTTTTGCAATGGCGCTGCCAATAATTCGCGTCACCAACATTCTGCAGCGTATTCCGCGACAGAAGACTGTCATAAGAGCTCTCCCACCAGCTTCTGCATCTTCTTCTCGTACATTTTCCTCATCAGNCCCCGCATTTGCTCGTCGTGCAGTCCGTCGGAGGCTTGACGATGCTATAACTCCCGAAGAAGCTGAAGAATTGCTTGACGAAGACTATGAAGACGATGATACAACCTCGCTTGGTCACCGGATGTTGCGGGAGCATCGACAGACCCTGTACTACATGCGGCTTATCGAACACGAAATGCCCAAGCTAGTGGGTGAGTTCAAAGTTACTGCTATGTACATTCACTGTAACCCTGACGTGAAATAACTCCAATAGCCTTCCGAAAACCCTTCGAAGTGCCATCACCGGAAGAGTCTATCATAGTCCGCTCTGTGGACTACGCTGGAGAGGAGCATCCTCTTACGGCCAAGCGTGTCATTGCTGTTTCTGTGGACAAGCTTCCGCTGAGAGACAAGGCTGCTGTCCATAAGATTAAGCTCCTTGCCGGACCACGATGGAGTGAGAAGCCGCCGAAGGACGCGGGCGCCAGTGGGCTTCAGAGCTGGGGGAATGGTTTCATTAAGATTTCCTGCGAAGATTTTCCGAAACCCGCTATGAACTTGAAATGGGCAAGTGATACACTGGAGAAGCTTATCATGGAAGCCAATGTTAGTACTAAAATCATTCAGTCATTCATGTCCAGGCGCCTTGCTGATTTTGACCCTACGTAGAGTCTTACTTCCGACAGGTTCAAGGATGTCCCCATCGACAGACGGCATTTATATTCAAAGGCCCGAAAGGACAAAAAGGGAGAACACCTCCGTGGCCGGATTAATAGCAGGCCATCTGTTTATGACTTTCCGTCAGAATGGCTTCCCCCGTCACCAACCCTCAGGACGAAAAGCAGGGTTGGTGAGGATGTTGAGGCATAGTGATGGTAGTGTACAGTCTTCCTTAGATTATCACACCTTTTTCGCGTCATTCTTACTGCATGACTCACCCTTGAAATCTATACGCGGTGAACCTCGTCGAGTTTCTTACTTACGTCCACGTCCATTCTTATCGATTCTAAAGCGTGAATGGCCACCCGAAAATTACGCGTCTCAGTCGCTCAGAGTTGCACCCAGTGCTTTGATCTGGCCAAAACTCTAGACAAACTCGAAGAATTAACCCGCATTGCCCAAGAACGCGATGGCTCACAATTGGTTGTGTTTCCTGAAGCATTGTAAGCGCATACCCCACTACTCTCAACGCGCGAATCTTGTTGAGTCTACCCTGTAGTATAGGAGGTGTTTCCTATTCTCCATTACATTTCATACTTCCCTTCAACTAAAACCCGTATCTGCACTGAAGGTTATCCGAAATTCTCCACTTTCGGTGCCCATGTTGGAGAGCGAAAGGCCGAAGGGCGTGATGAATTTCTGCGATATCACCACGCTGCGATCGAGGTGCCATCTCCCGCTATAGAGCGTATGAAAGATGTCAGCCAGAGAACAGGAGTCTTTCTTGTTGTTGGAGTTATTGAACGAGACGGAGGGACTCTGTATTGTACTGCAGTGTTCATTCACCCAGTTTTGGGTTTCCTTGCCAAACATCGCAAGCTGGCTCCCACTGCCTCAGAGAGACTGATCTGGGGGCAGGGTGACGGGACGACCCTTCCTGTCATCGAAGGTACATTCAAAAGTACAGACCTTGGCACAGTGAATGCCAAACTTTCCGCAGCGATTTGCTGGGAGAATTATATGCCATTATGTGAGTATTTCTGATATTTCTAACATCGATATACTCATATCTTCTACCAGTGCGTTACTTCTATTACTCGCAAGGAACGCAAATATATTGTGCCCCTACAGTTGACGCGCGAGAAGTATGGCAAAATTCAATGGTACATATTGCCCTGGAAGGTCGATGCTTTGTCCTCGCAGCATGTCAGTTCGCACAAGAGAAACACTACCCTGAGGACCACCCTGTCGCCGATGCAAACAACAGAAACCCAGAAAACATCGCAATTGCAGGTGGAAGTGTCATCATTAGCCCTTTGGGAGAGATCCTTGCAGGACCTTTGCGTGGACGTGAAGATGTCCTCACTGCAGAAATTGACCTAGATGACTGTGTTAGAGGAAAGTTTGACTTGGATGTGGTTGGTCACTATGCTAGACCGGATGGTGAGTTTAATATTTCCCTATACAAGAGTTTCGCTGACTTTCAACACCTAAATTCAGTATTCGAGGTAAAGGTCAACGGGCCGATTTTGTAGGGTCCAAAATGGTCTACTGGTGGAAATATACAATTGTACCCGGTGTCCATTTGTGGGCCACTGTCTGAGTCGAAATCAGTCGATCACCAAAGAAATGGTCTTTCGGTAATATCCCTTTGACCTATGTCGGCTATAATTCAGGCCATTGTCGTATTTCGTCGACAATGGACTTCATTTCGATCGAAGTGCCCAAGTGCCCTCCTGGAGCAAAACTATAAAAGGTGAACGATTCTCTTGAGATATCTCATTATCAGCCCAGCCTCTCCCCCACGCCCACTATACTGCACAACATGTTCCCAGAAGACGGAAACGCCAGGACTGCTCTCCTTGCAACATATCTTGCTGCTAATACCCGGCGAACGGAACACAGCGAACCAACTCGTAACACTTCCCATTGCAAATCCACACATTCGTCACCACGAAACGTCTACACTGTCAAATCCCCCTCGAAACCTCCTCCGAAGGGCGGAGCACTCCTCATGGATGAAGTTCTCCATCACCGCGATAGCATGCCTACGGGAGAGGCCCATTCGCATAGCAATACCGGCCAGACTGGTCGTCGCACAACGCCAAACCAGGCAGCAACACCCTCCAACTCTTCAAAGAATTACTATGACAGACTTGAGAGCGAGAAACACCATAATGCCAAACACCCGTGCATATACGAAAAACTGGATGATACAAGTATAGATGCAGTGGATCCCACCTGGGATGCTGTTACAGAACGAGAGATATTTGAACGGTACATTAATGTAGAGCAGTGCACCTCAGCATGGCCATAGCAAACCCCAGACTTGAATAGCACCATCAGATAGATAGATAGATAGAAATGAAGAATAATGTTCACCGAGTCATTTGAAAACAAGAAAACATTTGAGAGATATACAATGCATAGCAAATTTCCGAAAGTTCGTAGATATCAATTCCATTTCTTCCACTCAGCTCCTGCTGGGGGCTTCACCTCAACCTTTGCCTTCTTCACTTCATCCCAATTAGTGCTGAGGGTGGTCCCGCCACTCTCCGAATAGCTCTTCATCATAGCTCTCCTGGTGTCCTCATCGGCATCCTTGAACATTTTCTGGAAGAATGTGTTGAGCGTAGCGTCACCCCCTACATTGGGATCTTCATCCAGGTTCTTCTCTTTGTCCGAGGTAAGAATCTCGGTGGTGATCCCCTCCCAATTCTTCTTGGGCTTGATAGATGTTGTAGCGGCAGGGTTGGGTGGAGGCATAGAAGATAGGACTATGCAAGATCAAGATGAGTGTAGGTGTTCGTGGACCGTTGGAGCAATGAAGACATACCATCAGGAGATTCACCAACAAGACCACCCCAGCGGAACGAGCTAAGCTTTGCCAGACTTATCTCCACCTTGACCTTCCCTACAAAATAACTGCTGGAGTCGGGATTGATCTGTCCCTTTAAGGGATCCAAAACGAGGATCTTATCACCATTTGCATACGAAACCTAGCTCGAGAGATTGGTTAATAATGAGTCTTTCTCTCGGTGGATACACCCACCTTCCTTGGTTCAAACTTGATGGAAACTATAGCAGGATCGACACCTTTGTCGAACACGGAAATTACTACCTTCTCATCAGTCTCATAAAATTCGTGCCTTGGGGGTGATGATCAGCCACTGTCGGCCACAAAATGCACGTTTGATACCTTAGAGTGGCCATCGTAGCGATTGTGCGATTGTGCAATGTACGAAGAAGCGATTCAGATTGCAATTAAGTAGATGTGCGTGTTTCCAGCAATTTCTATGTGACATCGCGCTGCACGTGTATTGTGACATAGCCAAAATGTGGCGCACTAGTCTGTTCCTTCAAGTTGTAGAGGGGATGCATCCCCAAGGGCAACACACGGAGAGTTCAGCGAAATGTCCTAAGTTCGCCATCAGAGAATCTCCCCAAGCCTAATAAGTATTTAGCACACCTAAATCGTACCTAAATCGACCCAAACACGTCATCACGTTCCTCTCTCATAGCACCATCATGTCTACCATCCCCAAAGCTGTTCTGTATTATAACCCGAACTCGTGTTGGTCTTCTGTAGGTCAGTTTGATCCGTCGATTCTGCAGTGAACCACTCCTTAACTCCTCTCTTTTTCAGCCCTCCTTGCCCTGTAAGACCATTTGTAGATCTTTCAATTCTCATGTCAATGTTCGTGTCCTTTCTTTCCTGAAGCGCGGAGAAGGGATATGCAGAGGACGAAGTAGAGAAGAGGATCGTTGATCTTAGTTCGTGCCATTTCTCTCGCTCGGTCGGACGAAAGAACTGATGGCAACAGACAAGGGAGAGAACTTCGCCCCCACTTTCCTTCGTCTGAACCCAGGTGCTACTGTGCCCACCTTGATCGTTCCACTTCAGAAGACATTGTCTGAGGATGTTGAGAGTAGGTACAAAGCTATTACTGAAACCAAGGCATGTGTGGATTATGTATGTATTCAGTACGATGCGGACATTAATGTTGTTGCGTTTACTCAGTCCATCGTGGAATTCTTGGACAAATCTCGTTCTCCACTGTCCCACACCCATACAACATCCAATGCGCCTGCACCTTCTCTGGCCCCGGCCACGATCGCGTTTAACGACACATCTCGGGTGATCGTCGACTTGCTTCACTCTACGAATGCAGATCCCAACAACTTGAAGTATCTAAATATTGTGTCCCCCTCATCGTTGGTTGAGGTTTCCAAATCCCTTCTACCTTCTCTTCAAGGAAGAAGTGAGGCTTTAGGACAATACATTACCGAAGCCGAGAAGGGCACTATCCAAGTCACCGAAAAAGTGAAGAGTTTCTGGCGCGATAAAAAGACGGCCAAAGAGACCCTTTTAGATGTGTTATTGAATGCTGAAAAGGAGGAGATCAGTCTGGACGCGGATAGTAAGTTGAAGAGGAAAGAGTACTTGTCTACCGCCCAGACAGCATGGCAAGTCAACATGAAATCTGTTCTAGAGACTCTCAACAAGGAGATGTCTGGACCATATCTTTTTGGTGAGTGAAGAAAGAATTGATTCAACGTTGCGTTGGCTTATAATGCATCATAGGCGAACAGATATCCATCGCCGATTTGCATCTCGCCGGGTGGTTGGCTCGTATTGCAACGCTTGTTGGAGTATCAGGGACCGACGACGGCAAGGTTTTGGAGACCAAGCTTGGAGAGCGTATCCAAAGTTTAGTTTTGCCGCAAGATTATACTTCAACTGAAGGGCAGATAAGCAAAATTGGGGCATTTTGGGATGCGATGAGGGCTAGAGAAAGCTGGAAGAAGGTATACAGCTCTGGGCTGCACTAGGTTCTAATAATGTAGTTTCTATCTCTCAAGTTCGGAAACCTGTTGATAAGATTATGATGTTTTGTGTACGAAGTGTATAAAACCAAGAGAAATTCACTGCGGAGTCGCTGTGGAGGAAAGCACGTGGAAAAATGAAGTAGTTTCGGGATGCCGGTGCAGCGGTGCTAGTCAGGGTAATATTTTGATCCCATACCACCATTCACATCGCAGTTGACGACGAAGGAGTTGATCGTGCAGAGGGCTGCTTGTCCAGCATCTGACCGTGACCTCTCTTTGTTTTCTTCCTCTCATATCATCCCTGACCATTTCTAAGAGCCCAGACTGGGCCAATCACACTCCTTGCGTTAGAACGACGAAAGCTTTGCTATGCGAATGCCGCATATCAGCTTCAACAATCGTGTCGAGCACGAGTACGACAGCTCCTCGACGGACTCCGAAGAGACTGCCAGGTCTCGCCGACCATCTCTGCTCAGGCCAACGGACAACAGAGCGTCGGCACATCCCGCTTTTCTCTACCCACTCAATGGTCGCTCCTCAGTTTCCTCAAGCCTTGCATCAACCCCAATCCCCTCACGCTCAAATTCACCCTTACCACAATTCTACCCTTTCAACAACAATTCCTCTTCGTGTCCCTCTGATACCGACAGTGAACCCACATCTCCTTTGCTCAGGTCCGCCATCGGCCCATGGTGGCGAGACGATACTCAGCGCCGTTGGTTTACTCTACACCCACGCAGAAGAAAACGAGACAGATCTATAGTCCGCTTCGCAAAGAGATGGACGAGACGGATAGTCCGGCATCCTTGCTTTCCACAGCAACCCATCACGATTGTCCGTAGTCAAGCTCTCTCTCACTTATCTATTAGTGCTCAATATCACCCTTCAGATTCTAACACTCGTCCTCTTATCATCTTTCACCATATTTGTCGTTCTTCTCCTGATGTACATCCTCAATCCTGACAAGGAGCCATTGCCATGGCGAGCTTATTGCTCCATACCCTCTATGGCATCACCGCCCGACTATCAATCCGGACTCGGTTTGTCTTCCCTAGCCGAGCAGGACAGCAAATATCCTCTTTTCCCGCCGGACTCTCTTGATACTTTGCCTCCTGCTGGGCTTTTTGTCGGAGTATTTTCGGTCGACTCTGCTTATGAGCGACGATCGCTCATTCGAACATCCTGGGCAAGTCATCCCCGCAGCAGAGATGGTGCAGGAGCCGGAGACGGTGGAGATGGTACTTCGCGGACGGTCGTTCGGTTTATTCTTGGTCAACCTCGCAAGGATTATGAGCGTAGGATTCAGCTGGAGATGGAGAGTGAGTTGGTCTACTTTCATCCAGGGTCCAGGTTTCTCAATCATGTTTCCTTATCAAGTGTATAATGACATTGTCATTCTGCCTATGTCCGAGAACATGAACCGGGGCAAAACGCACACGTTTTTCTCATGGGCTTCGATTAATGCCTGGGTACCACCAAACTTCGTGAATTCTTCGACGCCACTTCCTTCTCATTCCTACTCCAACTACACCGCTTCGGCGCCTCCACTGGCATCCCATGATCCTTTACATGCCTGGAAAGATCAAGCTACAGGAAATCCACAGCCATGGGTACGCCCGGACTATGTTGTTAAGGCTGATGACGATGCGTTTGTGATGTTGGCCGAGTTGGAGGCGCGATTGAGAGTGGAATTACACAAAAAGCTCAAGAAACCTCGTTCTAACCCAAATTCTCCCTACACATTTTTGGCATGGGACCCCCCTGCAGGTGTGGAAGACAGCGCATCCGGGCCCATCAGACAGACCCCAAAGTGGACAGAGACAGCTCAAGATCCTTTGATATATTGGGGCTACCTCGTCACCAATCGATTGCACCGTTTCATGGCTGGCGAACTTTACGCCCTCAGCTGGAGTCTTGTGGATTGGGTAGCAAAGGATCCGACGGTGAAAGGTCTTACTCGTGGAGCAGAAGATAAACAGACAGCTCAGTGGATGAGGATACATCCTCGAGCATCGGAAATACGATGGGCAAGTGAAAGATGCTGGATCTATGACCATCCACGGTCCGGCACTGTGTATAGTCATGGATTCCTATTCCCTTCTGAAGCCACTCGTGTCAGGCAAAACATGTCTTATCCTAGTCTACCTCCTGCAGCAACAGCCTCGTCCCTGAATAGTGCTGAGCCCTCAGATGCAGTTGCGCTCCCTACTCCCGCAGCGTGGGCACATTCCAGTGTATCAACATTCGGAGTGCGCTACTCTGCTCCGGTCCCTGATTTAAGCCCCTTGCATAGCGTAGAGGCATTGGTAGAGGGTAGTAACATGTCTATGTTAGGACAAGGTTTGTTTCTGTTTCTTCTGAACTGTCGTTTCCTCTAATTTTTTCCACAGGGAACCCAATGTCTGTGGAACAAGCATGGATTCATCGAGAAGGGCGGAGTAAACGGTATGATGAAAAGCGCGTCGGTGGCACAATTGTGGTGCATTTCATCAAGCAAAATATGTGGTTCTTGGAGACTGCCGTCGCATTCTTGGAGGGGGACGAACTATCCGAGGTTGAAAGATATAGAGAGAACGAGCCGGCACAACAAACACATCTGCCTACCAGGCAGCATGTCCATTATTCCCCTCGGATATCCTCCTCATTTCAGCGGACTGTACATTGACATTGACATTAAATTGATATCTATCGTAGTAATGTAGTAGGGCTCTCATTCAGACACTCATATACCAGAATTGCACTCATTTAGGGTAGCATTGAAGATCCCTCAGTGGATCTATGATGTCATAAATTACAGACGCGTGTTGGCAAGTAACGGCACGGTAAAAGGTAGTCGTTTGGTGTCAGACTGGGACCTCAGCACATTCCTAGCATCATCTTGCATGGATAACAGCCAATACGTCTCCCTGGGAGCATCTACCGCATCGTTACCTTCTTCTCCTACTACAGCAGCTATCGCTCATGATGCCGTTGCGGACGCTCAGGACACAAATGAAATAACTGGACTCGAACTTTCCGAAGACCAGCTTCGTGTACAGTACGATGATGATGAAATAAACCACTTCCTGGAGATTTTCTCTACTGTGCGTCTCTCTTCCGCTATACTGTGTCTGGCAACTCACCTTGCCTCTCCAGTATGTCACGGAGGTTCGTGTTCCCCACAGTGCAGGCATGCACAGTAAAAGCTCAACATCTCTGCCCTCCTCACCAACAACAAGTGATTTGGAGGATGTTGATTTTTCGGACGGTGACTGGGTCCCAGTGCATCCTGAACAGCCCACTGAAGAACCCCCAACATCATACCCTCGTTCACCTACTTGGACACTGTCTGAGGAAATTGCCCATGTACGGATCTCCAACCAAACGTCTGTAAGCCTCTGATCTCAGCATTATTTACAGACCGTCGTCATTCCTATACTACCGGAGGCACCGCTTCCTTCACCATCTTTCACATTTGGTCGTCTGCGACTTGCTCTACAGCGACTATATTTGGCACTCGAGCCCATCTATGTCCCGTTTCTAACTCGCATGTTCAGACTCGCTCGGTGGTCGGATAAATCCCGTAGCGCCACATTTTGCTTTGCACGTATACCCAAGTTTGATAATACTTTCAGCATCTGACATTGTTGACTTAGCTGTATTGGGTATTATGGTACTTCAATCTACTGCTCCCTGCCCTTATTTTCAGGATTCTGTACTCTCTAGTCAAGCGGAGAGTATTGCCCTACCCCACTGCTTCGGAGCTTGCTCGCAGACGGAATGAGGTGGCAAGAGCGACCAAATTCGGAGATGAGATAACGGCTCGATTTTCTTCTTCGTCTACATTGGGGGTCAAGGAAATGTGGCGGCTTCTCAGAGTCTTTCAGAAAACTACTCAAAGTCGAGCTAAACATCTTACTAAAGAGAATACTCGGTCGCACGCGAAAGGAAAGGGAAAGGCTAAATATCCTCCCCTCGATCCTCTAGACGGGGGCCACAACGATGAGGATAAACCTCCGACAGAACTAGAAGAGCAACAGGTACAAGACTTTAGAAATGCTATCCTGCATTTAATGAGTGAAGTGGCGGATCTACATGAGCGACTTAGAAAGTAAGGTAATCGATCACTCCGAGAATGACCACTAACTTTCATCCTTCTTAGTCTGTTTATGTGGAGACGCCNTCAATCATCGAAAATATACGGAGCTGTGAGTTTTCGAGGTCTTCTATACTAGGAGGTGTCTTAGTTTTTTTTCGTGGATAGTTGCTCTTTGCTATATTTCTTTTCACTTTACTGTTTCCCGCTCAATATATCGCCAAACTGTTCTATCTCGTGATGGGGATACTCTTTTGGCACGTTGTCCCAGTCATCGCAGCCCTACCACCTTCAGCCCGTACCCGGTATGTCACTGTTGTAGGCACACATAAACATAACTCACACTCACTGTTTTTTGTCAGGCTCCCTCCTCCATTAGGGGATCTGCCCACCGACGCTGATTATGCTATGCACCTCATATCTGAACGCGTTACTCGGGGATTACCCGTGAAATCTCCTGCAAAGAAACACCATAAGAAGCAAAGCGTTGATCGGGGATCGGATGAAAAGGACTCTTCAGTAGACTGGAAGAAGTGGGGTGACCGTGCTGCTATAGGTAAGACATGGGTACAAGACGGGAAAAGGCTCATAAACAGGGAACAGGTAGGACACTACATTGTGATACTTGCAGAGGAACTAAGAGTACTTGTTTGTGACAGGGATTCCAAACAGGAGAGTGGCCGCCACGGAGTAATGTCCTCCCTGCAGCAGCTATGGCCATAGGACAACCGGTGGTTTCATCGGAGACGCACAGTGAGTCCTAAACTACCCATCCCAGCCGTCGCATAATATTAAACATATTGTTCAGCATTTCCCTGTCAACACACTAAAGCTCCAGGGTTGATTACGATTACCTCAAGCATGCTCCTGTTTACTCCCCTCATGTCCCTTGAGCCCAAGATTGTCATTCCATTGAAGAACATTCATGGCGTGAAGAAATCGGGCTTGTTGAAAGGGATTCTTTTGAGATGGATCCCTGTTGGTGGCGAGGAAGAACTAGAGGAAAAATTCCACTGGGTGGGAAATAGAGATGAACTTTTCAACCGTATTGTTGGCTCAGAAGCGCGGCGGTGGCTGAGAGCATAACTATGACCTCACTGGCTGCGTTTGATTATGGCGGCGGTCATTGGACCGCCGTCAGCTCTCGGATTTTGCGACGCGCCACATGCCTCCAACCTTCTTCGCTTCCCATTCTGTACTCGCTGTATTTGCTTTGTTTGTTTCTGTAGCTTTTCATACTGTAACCCCCACCATCTTTATATGCTCGCTGCATTTTAAAACTAGTTCCTGTCTCCAACTCTTTTGTTCAGCTGCCAACTGACACTCTTTCTCGACTTTTTCTCTAATCCTTACTCAACTGCTTGTCCGTGATGTTTTTTACGCCCGATTTGTTAGCAAGACGCGACAGCGGCTTTGGACTGCTTTGGTATGTGAAACCAAGAATTTACCTATGAATTAGAATTGCATTCAAAGTCTTCATCAGGCTTGCCGCCACGCTGGGCTCCAAATCGACCTTCAAGAAACTTTCCAAGAAATCTGTTTTAACCGCCGATATATCTGAATTATGTGACCTTATTGCTGAACCTCCCGAGCCCTTGGCACTCAGGCTCTCTAGCAACCTCATGATGGGGGTAGCACGGTAAGCAATCGTTGCATTTACGAGGAAGTGTCAAAGGAAGAATCTGACGCGTTTGTTCAATTTTCAGGGTGTTCAAAGGTGTGTTGCCTACGCTAAACGGATCGACGGCATCTCTTACAATATTTACTGCAGTCAAACAAGAAATTGTAAGCGCGGATGTGGCCAATTGTGCTGCTTCTCTAAAGAAAGTTGTGCAGGACGTTCAGTCGATGTCGGCTCATGAACAGTTGCAGATGATACAGTCCACCGTCCGGTGAGTACATGTCCCAATTATGGCTTGCGCATTATTTGACACACATAGGCCGTCTGCCCTGACCCTGCCCTCGAAAGGAGGAGATTTCACTATGGATTTCGATGCTCTTGTGGTGGTACGCATATATCTACCTATCTTTCTATATTTCGATGTCATTATGGGAATTGATAGGACTGGGACGAGTACCTCAATATTAGAGGTAAGCCACTCAAATATATAATATCCAAACCCAATACCTACACATCGCGTTGCAGTTCCTCAATCAATGGACGAAAACGATGAAAACGATGCAGACTTCGATCCGTCTCAACTTACCTCCAGGCCCAATAAAGGAGGAAATGGGAGAGACAAGCCGAGGCTGCCGTCTATGCTGGAAGATTTCCGCGCAGATGCAATCACTTTGAAAGAACATCATGATCATCTACTATCAGGCTCACTTGACTTATCTTTCGAAGGGACTCACGCAGACCCGTCGTCTTCTCAAGCCGGCATGTTTGGCTCCAACGAAGACTTCTTACCTATGGATGATGGTTTAGATTTGGGAGTAGGAATTGGTGAAGATATTGCTCTAGAACTTGGAGAAGGATGGCAATCTCCTGTTCGATTGGAACAATCTCCAAAGTAAGTCTTTTTTCCCTGCTAATTGGGAGAGTTATGAAACTCAGTACCTGTAGCAACTTCCAAGGACTTGAAATGCCGAATATTGACTGGGATATGGGGGATATGAATCTGAATACCCATACTTACCGTGATCCATCTATGATTCCGTCTTCCGATCCTCCAGACGCCGTGGACGCGAACCATAGAAAGCGGAAGGTCAATGCTCCTCTATGGGCTATAATAATTCATGAACGTTGAACGGGCTGGTCATTTAGATACTCTCCGACTCCGGCAAAGAAAACATCTCTCCTACCATGACACCCCGACCAGGGCAAACACCAGAACCATCTTTTTCACAATTGCTGTTATCTCAAGATATGCTGAATGGACCATTGCTTGATATCACCGCTGAAACAAAGAACCAAGACAACCGTGAACACAAACGCCACAAACGCACTCACCTGTTGTTAGATGCCCGAACTGAACTCACTGACGAAGAACTGAAGGTACTTCCATCCCATGGGTTTCGTTTGTAGCCTGATATGTAACATTTTACCAGGAATCGCGCGCCCGCTATGTCCAGAAGCAAAGCGAAATTAGAATGGAACTGAGGAAGAAAAAGAATGAGAAAGAACGGGACAAATTAATAGAGGGCTTGATATGGGGGCCTCCCAGCTGCAGTGAGTACATTTCGAGGCACACGAATAGCTCATTCTCTGATTTCTGCACTTGGACAGTACACGTCCCTCCGCTCATGGAGTTCTGGCAAGTAAATTTCAAGATCCAAGTGGAGGCTAGGACCGGTGGTGGCCTATTTCACGGAATTGGTGACATAAATTTAGCAAAACTTGCACCGCCAGTTCGTTAAATTTTGGGTGTATACAGAAGACAGGCCATCCAAGCGACGCAAGACCAAGCAAGGTCAAGATAAAGATGGGATAGATGGAAACGTACTGGGTCAAGATATGTTGGAAGGACCTGGTGACTTTGATATGGCATTCGATGGAGGTGGGACCGCCATATAATCAAAGGACTACTTGCACTCAACATTGATTTCTAGGTGACATATTTGGTGGTCCTGGATTCGACAATGATTATCCGCACCTTCGATCCTCCGAGGTGGGTGATGAATAAGAAAACTTAGAGATCGCTACTGACTTGGACAACAGGAGCCCGGTCAAGCTCGTCGACAATCTCGCGCCCCGTCATTATTAGGAGATTTTGGTCTCAACTTGGGATCCCCTAATATATTGGAGCAGTCACAGAAGAGTTCACTATTTCCTTGGGACAACGCCGGCTTTCCAAGCTCTTCTAGCGGCGTCTTTGAGATGCCCGGAAGCGTTGATCGTGCTGAAGTGGGCATGAGAGGAAGTTCTCTGGGCAAACGGTCGCGAGAAAATTCACTTCTTCCTAGTCAAACAGGAAGCCTGATAGGATTCTCGCCGAATGCCTTTGCAAGTCGCGGCAATTCGCAGGTATTTGGCGAGGACTATGCTTTTGAACGTTAGTGATGAGATCGTCTCCAATATGTAAACGCTCTACTTACTCACAACGTCTTAGTGAACGATGGGACAACAGCCAACCAATCGACTCAAGTGGAAACCCAACAATCGGATATGAATCTAGTAACCTTGGAAAGGAATTCTTTCAATTTCCTTGAGTGAGCGGTGGACCATTGTCTGCAGGCATGAAGTTAACAATGCGTCGGTAGATATGTCAAAATGCAGCAGCAAGCCCTCTCGCGTCCCGACGATGCACTCTCATTTTACACTGTCGTTCCTCAAACGACGAGCACTAGACACGTTGCGGCCGCTGCGTTTTATCATTGTCTAGGTAACTTGAGCGTAACATTTTTCGTGAATGTGGCTGACTCGTAACCTCCCAGTGTTGGGTACAAAGAACCTCCTTCGCGTGAGCCAAGAAGAGCCGTACGGTCAGCTTCGTCTGGCTGTAACAGGATTTTAGACCTTAGCCCCGATCCCCTTCGAATTCGCTTTCTTATCGCATAATTCTGCTCCATAAAATCGATAGAGTTAGTTTGTACCTGCTTTGTATTCCTAAGACCAACTAGAAGACTCAATAAGATGAAGAACTGCCATAGAATCTGTTTGAATAAGTAAGTAATGGCAGATCGGATTAGATTCTGGAACGGCCGCTTGGGGGGATGCATGTGACTTGAGTGTTAATAAAACGGAAATGGGATGTTGACGTCAAACACTGTTGTTGTGGGTGTTGTTCTCGGTGTTCCAGTTTAAGATACTGTCTATTCTTTGTTCTCGACTTGTGCGACCCCCTAGCGTTGGTATCTATAGAAGAACTAGCACTTCTCCCCTTTTCTTTCGCACTATGACTTCCCGGGCTACTGAGGCTGCTCGCGCTGCGCTGGCGAGTGTAGATTTGTCGAACTATGACCCCGAACAGTCTCGGTTGATGGACGAGCGATGCATTCTTGTCGACGAAGACGATAAGGCGATAGGTGCGATGGACAAGAAGACCTGTGAGCATCTATTTTCCTCAGTGATTGCAAGTATTGATTGAGACTATTGAGGTCATTTAATGGAGAACATTGACAAGGGTCTCCTGCACAGGGCTTTCTCTGCCTTTGTTTTCCGACCGTCCGACGGCAAGCTTTTGCTCCAGCGGAGGGCCACCGAAAAGATCACGTTCCCAGACATGTGGACCAATACATGTTGCTCCCACCCATTGGATGATTTCGAGCAGGAGAAGATCGAGAAGGACCAACTCGGAGTCCGAGTCGCTGCATCCAGAAAGCTCGAACATGAGCTTGGTATCCCCCAGAGCCAAACACCCATCGACGAGTTCCAGTATCTAACCCGCATTCACTACTTGGCCCCGTCAAATGGAATCTGGGGAGAACATGAAGGCACTTCCATTTCCCTCCAATCATATCGTCTTCACTTTCTGATTGTCACTCAGTGGACTATATCCTCTTCTTGACCGCCGATGTTGACGTGACACCCAACTTGAATGAAATCCGGGACTACAAATATGTCGACAAGGCAGAGTTGCAAGCTATGTTCGATGCACCAGGTATGTTACACTTCCTTCCTGCAGCAACTGTCCCTGTCATTCAATACCCTACCTATCACAGGAAACTCATTCACACCATGGTTCAAGCTCATTGCTAGAGACTTCCTCTTTGGATGGTGGGATGAGCTTCATGCACGTAAGGATAGTTCTGGAAAAGTCGTAGCAAAGAGTCTCGCAGGCCTGGTTGATGGAACCAAGGTTGTTAAGATGGTATGAGCTGTAGTATAGAGACATCACTATGAAGAAGTAGAAGTATCATTGTTCCTGTCCACACATAGATATCGCATAACTCCATGGTACATAACAGAGACGAATGTCTGCAAAAACTGCTAGTACGGGTAGGGGCATGAGCAGAGGTCAGACTGGGGCTCCGTATTTCGATACTCCTTTGAAGATAAGGAGTTCTGTTTTAGAGCCAAAGCTTACTCGTGCTGCTAATGGTCGGGACATCATAAGGGTAGTTTCCAGGTGATAGCCCAAGTCATTGATTGCTCGTAAAACAAAGAAGACGAAGTCGGGTACAGTGTCTGTAATGCCTTGTGATGGACTCCACGATCCTAGAATGTCAAAAAACGATGAGCTAGCATGCTTAACTGGAGATTGGACAGGATCGTACGTTTGGTGAAGGATCCTCGTAAAACCGAGTCTTTCTTGATCTTCAAAGTAAGAAGGTTATCGTCCCCAGGGTTGTCGTCATGAAGTAATTCCATGGTGGTAGGAAGGAACCCTCGTAATGTCGGTTGTATATTTCTTCGGACGTCGAGCGGAGGTTTAATCAACATCACTCGTTTGCCGCGTTTTGAGAAAGAGGCGAGGAAGAAGATGGATTTCGGGTCGCAGACAGTCGTTAGGAATACGTATCGAGGATGCTGTTAAGAACGAAGGGTCAAGGATGGAACGAAGGGGGACAACTGTATTTTACGAACGGGACACCCGATGTCGATAACTGTTTGAAAAGTATATCCCTACAGGACACCGTGAGGAGGGCAGAATGACGAGGGACAGAGAGACGTACACGGCGTGCGAAGAGCGTGAAGAGCTCTATTATCAGGTTCCAAGCTCTAGGTGGAAATTCCCCGATCTCGACGGGAGTTCTCACAGAAGAGAGAAGGCACGACACTCACTCGGGTGCGTATGCTCCACTTGCATCCCAAGGGTTGTTCTTAAATTTGACTCTCCAAGCCAGATCGCGTCTCTCTTCCAGCTCAATTCCGCTTGGCCAATTGTCGATGCAGAATTTCCGTATTTCTTCGCGTCCATTATCGGGAAGACTCTCGAATAAAAGATCACTTGTGCCTCGAAATGAGACAAGCATGTGAACTAGAATGATAAAGAGCTCTGTCAACGTCCACGGAAAGGGCTGAGTAGCTTACTGGACTGAAATTGATAGACTGCTTGTGTCTGAGGGGCCTTTGGGTTGGATCTCGTTCTGGCGCGTTCGAGAGGAGCGGATGGTTCGATAGGAAAGCATCTGGTGGTGGATGAGTACGGGACTTGTGCCGCCTTCGTGGTTGATCAGGGTCTGCACCAGYAAGGGGAAGGTGGCCCATAGCTGCTGGAGTGGCACCTCCCGTCCCAGCTCGTTTCATGGCAGACCGAAGCGGGGCGGGGGTAGAAGGTATCTGGGAAGCGTGGCGGCGTGAGGGCCCTGGTGCAGGAGGGCCAGCTTGTGCAGGTGGTGGCTCAAATGCAGGGATATATGGGGTCGTTTGGTTCGCAGGTGGCTGAGAATTGAAGTTTGGATAGTAGCCATTCGTCTGATAGCCATTGGACTGAAGCTGGGAGGCATGTGTGTATGGAGTGTAATATGGATGTTGGCTCTGCGGTTGCTGCTGACCATAAGCGGGGTATTGTGGGGCGTACGAAGGAAAGGATGGATATGTCTGCATCAGGAAAGTACTGGTGGGGGAAGGAAGATAAGGGGCAAGTTCAGCGCCAAACCCGGACACGAGGCTGATTCGAAGCTGACAAGCTGCCGAAAGCAAATAAGCTGAGATTAACTTCCAGACGAACAAAAAGAAACCAGGAAAATCTCAATAAAAGAGCACTTGGCTCATAGCATCATTGACCAAGCCATAGCAAGCAGGTAAACCTCCACACTCGGTAATTAATTACCTAGGCATGGACCCGCGTGAAAGAGATGCACTAAGGCACGTGATCGAAGAGGGCTAATGGGAATGACATAAGTATGCCTGGCTTCCTCCAAGACTTTCAGCTCTCAATTATGTCTACCTTCTTCACCTGGCTACGCTCTCCTGCTGCTCGCGAATACTTCTTCAGTTCGTTTCTTACAATCCATTTTTCTTTGTTCACCTATTGATTTGTGTAAAAGGCACACATTTCTGGGGTNCTGTCAGTGCACCCTCCTCGTTTTCCTGACAGGAATGTTGAATTTACTTAGGTTGCCAACTGGGGTCTCCCTCTCGCTGCTCTTGCGGACTTGAGCAAAGATGAAGAAGTGATCTCAGGTCCTATGACCACTGCGTTAGCCTGCTACTCGTCAGTCGCCCCCACAATCCGTCCATGATGTCCGCTCTACTCACTCACCTTCATTGCTAGTCTTGTTTTCACGCGCTTCGGTCAGTCCATCACATCCATCCATCCTCAATCGCATCGTCCTTACACACGGTCTTCCCTATAGCATGGCGTGTTCAACCTCGGAATTACCTTTTGTTTGCTTGCCACACGACTAATGCAACAGCTCAAACTATTCAAGGCGTCCGATTCGTCAACTATTGGTATAATGGTGGTCGGGAACAGAAACTTGGGATGGTAGGCCAGGCGGAACAGACCGTAACAGAGGCTGTTAAGGCTGCTCAAGAGGAGGCCAAAAAGGTTGTCGGAAAATGATACATGTTAGAGAGTGGACTAGAGGATCTATTCAATGCTATAAATGCTACAAGACGGGATGCTACCCTCKTSAAAAGGACCTCTCCCATGATAGATCACCAAAAACCATCATCATCCCCACCCTTCTTCTTCTTCCCGCTACCTTGCGCTAATGCCTGTCTCTCATACATTTCCGCGATCTGTTCCGGGCCTGTCGCGTCGTCCGCATTCTTGTCGTCCCGTATACGGACAAACCGAGGGAACCGCAGAGAAATGCCGCGCTCTTCCACCTGTGCTCGGGTATATAAGTACGACGCAGAAAACAGCAAGCGGCCGCTGAAGTCGCAACTCACCAGTCCTTGAGCGGCCATGTATATGGGACTCAAACTGAGGTCTGCAGTCAAGACTTCCCACACAACCTTAGGTTCGAACCAAATGTCAGGCTTTGCTCCGCCAACTTTCACATCCCCTCGGACTTTCGTGATCTCCAATGGCTTCAGGACATCATAGTGGGACTGCAACATCTCTTCACTGAACCCTGTACCAATTTTGCAGATGGTTTGGTATTCTTCTGCATCACTGTCGTAACAGGCAAGTAGGAAAGCCCCGTACACGTTGGTACGTTTCCCCTTGCCATAGTAGCCCCCAACGACGACCAAATCAAGGGAATCACCAACCCCTGCAAGATAATCCTTCTTGACCTTGAGCCAATTCACGCTCCGTCGACTAGGTTCGTAGTAGCTGGCATCAGTTTCCAACATCTTGACCATGAGACCTTCGCATCCATCCTTGACACTCTCTTCCAAGAATGCCTGGATTTCGTCTACCGTTTCGCTGTCTGACCACTTGGCAAAGTGGAATTCGCCCGGAACAATGGTGAAGTGTTTGCGCAGAAGGTCCCTTCGCTCACTGAGAGATTTCTGTAATAGTGGCTAGGAATAGACAGATGAGCAGTTGAAGATAATTAAGAAAGCAAAGTTTTGGTTTTTCTTACTTCGCCATTCAAATAGAGTAGGTCAAAAGCGAAGAGACAGACTTGCACTTGGATATCCTCCACTTTGACGTCCTTGCGCTTACGTCGACTGAGCTCTTGAAAAGGCATAAGCTTCCCTGTTGTTCGGTCAATAGCCACGGCTTCTGCATCGAGTACGAATGACTTGGTAGTGTCATTGATGCACTAGAGGTCCAAGAAGGTTAATCCTTGTCAAACGAGTGCTTTCAGACCCAATCACCTTGGGTAACTGCTCTACCAGATCCGGATACTTTTTGCTCATATCTTCCGAGTTACGGCTGAACACATTCACACTCCCATTTTCCAACTTGTGAACCTGAGCTCGTTCGCCATCATACTTGTATTCACAAGTAAATCGCTTGTTCTCGAAACGATCCAAGACCTCTCCGATCGCTTTTGTGGGTTTGGCTAGCATANGCTTCAGGGGTACGCCAGGTGTCAGCTTGCAATGCTCTCGAAGGCCACCGATGCCATGGGTTCGAAGTGCGGGGATGACTTTGTCATAGGTAGGGAGTTCGCTATGAAGGTCAGTCAGTGAGCAAGAGAAGCGAGAAAAAGGTTCTCTTCCGAAATGTTTACCTGTAGACGGATTTTATGACGTTCGAGGCTTCTTCAAGACGAGCAGCCAGTTTCTCAGTGCTCCATTTCTTGTTTCCTGATTCTTAGCCGTCAAAAACTGGAGCCATATACAAGCGGTTTCCCTTACCTTTCTCCTTTTCTGCTAGAACTGCGGCATGTGCAATAGCCACCAACACAGAACGTTCTGCATTCCCGATTCGTAATTTCCCCTCCAAACTTCGTACAATGTATTTTGCCTCAAAGTCCTGACAGGCAGCTAGCAATTTGGTAATGATAGCAACTTTCTTGTTTTGCGACTTCACCGAATTGCGTCAGTCAGGAGACGTTGTGGCGCGTAAAAGACTCACAGCGTGTCCCGAGCTAAGAGCGATCTCTCTCAAATTGGAGAAGACAAATGGAACAGTTAGTCGTTTGGGTTTGAACAGTGTTTTCTGGCTGTTTTTGGAGGTCTTAAGGTGATGGGACTTCAGGATGGAATAACTTGATAATGAAGACCAGACGCACCATGGCGACTAGACCCAAATCACCTTCTTTCTTAAGGTCCGCTCTAACCACTGATGTATTCCTGCCAGTAGACTCCCCTATAGCTTTGATAAGAAGACTTTCTCCGATACCAAGTTCTATACCCTCGTAGTCGGGACAGAGCTATCGAAAAGTCAGGGTTCAGTGGGTTGTGGTAGTTGAAATACAGAACGAACCCGATTAATACAGAGGTAAACAGCTTGAAGGAGTGATGTTGAGTCCCCCTTTGCACTTCTCTGAATGACCAAGAGGAGAAACGAGGTGAGAATGGCCGTCTTCTCTAGTCTCTTGGTTGTGGCTTCGATCATGGAGAACGCTTTGGTGAGTGCGGCATAAGGGACACTGGAAATGATGTTGGAAATTGCACAGGCAGGGAGATCACGAAAGAAACGCGCACGGTTGTCCAACTTTCCAACCTCCTTCGATGTCCACATCTTCGACCTTTTCCAGAGCTTGAAGTGCACTGTGGGAGGTTGGGTAACCTGCTAATAAGCTTCCTCGGAGACCAATTCGCACCTCTTGGACGATGCAACAGCAATCGATTCGGCCGCTTGCTCCTCATCCTCTTCCAAGTCTATCTCATCCTCTCCTTCGTCTTCACTGGGTTCAGGAGCCTCAGAGCTTTGTGTGGGTGCTGGTTCTTCTGGCACAAGCTCTTTCGATTTTGTTTTAATTCGTGACTTCTTCGGAGGAGGTGGTGAGGAGTCACGCGAGTTGGGTGTAGATGCATGTTCTAGTGCGGACTAATGAGGAGAGATACCATGATCAAGCGGGCTGACGCACCCTTAAACTGGGTCAAATTCGGGTCTTCATCGTCTGAGTCCACTACTCTTCTTCTTTTGAGATTTGCTGCAACTGATGATACGATTGACGCGTAAGCTCTAACACAGAAGTAGGTTAGAACGCGACTCGAGATGTACCTGACTTAGGGGTGGCAGTTGTCTTTAGCTTAGACGACGAAGCTGTAATTGAATTAGAGTCAAGTGGAACCCTAGCGATAACCGAATTACCTACCTTTMTTARACTCRGTCTCGTCAACGTCCATCTCATTTTCCTCATCCTTGACCTGCGGTGGTTGCGCTTGGGTCGACATTCCCTTCGGTTTACCCCACATTTCCTTCAAACTGGACTGCTGTGGAGGTGCTGGCTTAACCGATGGCGGCATCTCAAAGAATTTCCCTGCAATAGTTTCACAGTGAGCGTTGGTTGAGGAGAATAGCACACAATGGACGCGTTATACCGAGTGTTTGTTGGCGGCCCATTCGAATCCAAACGCGAGTCACGACGCGTGAAGCAAGCATTGCCCATTGTCACGAGTTGTGACAGACGGGTGCTCGCGGCAGATGCTCGGCCCGTGATACCGGCTTGAGTGCCACAAATATCGCCTCCTCAAAGTTCCAAGGGATGGTTTTTAGAGTTTGACATTATGTACAGAGATGATAAGATATGGAATTGGTGGGGGAATAGCTAGGAAACTCTAGAAGGAACACGGTGCCCCTGGCACTTTCCTATCTCTTAGCCATTCTCAGGCGCTGAGAAGTGTATGGGAACAGAGTTCATATTGAAATTTACAGAACAGCATGCCTACATTTTGAGACCTAAATTTAAAGCGGGAACACTATAAAAGACAATACTTGCACATTTGCATGAAATTGTCCGCCACCGCCATTGCCTTGCATAAGTCACGTGAGAGATCTTGAAGCTCCGCTCAAAACTTTATTTTCTCCGATCGGCAATTTCCGAAAAAGCTTTCTGGTAATCCCTCAACGCCGTCGCCGCCAATCGCCTCAAGAGCATCACCATGGCTGAGCAAGTACGTCTCTCCTCTGTCTGATGCTCATCCAACCTTGAAATCTGAACGTACCCGCTCGTTAGATCGAAAAAGCGTACCAGAAGCAACATCTCTTCCAAAACGCGAAGGTCCGTGGTGAGTACAGGGTTATGGAGCTGAATGAAGAAGGATCGCAATGTTGAACTGGGTTTCTTAGCTGGAAAGAAGGTGTCCACGAAGGAGAAGCGGTGGTACAAGGATGTTGGTTTAGGCTTCAAGACACCAGCTGAAGCCATTAACGGTACTTACATTGGTGCGTCTGGGAATGTTTGTTTTTGTCATGTGCACTCTGTCTGATTGTGTTGGTTCTGGCCATCTTTTGTAGACAAGAAATGCCCATTCACTGGCGATGTATCTATCCGTGGACGCATCTTGACTGGCAAGGTCATTTCGACAAAAATGAACCGCACTCTGATCATCCGGAGAGATTACCTCCACTACATCGCAAAATACAGTGCGTCAACCACCAATGAAGTTGATGAAGAAGGACATGATTAATTAATGGTTCCCTTACTGCAGACCGTTACGAGAAGAGGCACAAAAACTTGGCTGCCCATGTCTCACCCGCTTTCCGTGCTGAGGTTGGAGATATTGTGACTGTCGGTGCGTGCTTTGTTTAGTGCTGCGGCTCAAATTCGTTCTAGATACTGAGGAGTATGATCAGGACAATGCCGGCCACTGTCGAAAACTGTGCGATTCAACGTGCTCCGGGTTGCGAAGAACAAGGCTGCTGCAAGGGCATTCGGCAAGTTCTGAGCGTGTGAGAGGGAGAGGGAGATTTCTATACATTGTTGCATTATACTGTCCATGTTGTGAACCATGAATTATGCGCTGAAATATGTAACACATCCATGCACGGAGATCTTTGAGTGATGGGATGACTGCGAGAGGAATTGAAGCAAACAAGGTTCAACAAGGGGGGAGAGCTGTGCGAGTGAGACCTGGAAAGTAAGAACGCTTAGTTGACTGACTACGAAGAGTTAGTAGTGACCGCCGCTTCTTTGTCGGTGTCCGTGATATAAAGTAAACTTGTCGGCGTACCGTTTGGAATTCTGGCGCCTACACTTCTCTCCGTCTTTACCTCACGGCTCTCGAAGGGTAGACCATCGTCCCCTCAGCCTCCAGGATCACCAGGCATGGGTCAGCAGCCGTCGAAGAAGTCCAAGAAAGCATCGAAGGAAAAGGAAAAGGAGAGGGAAAACGGGCCCACCAACGACTCTCCTCTGCCCGACGCTGCCGCTGACGATGCCGGCGAAGGAACGCCCCCATCCACCGGCAATGGCAGCGGCATCGACCCCCTGCCTCCACACAATGGCTCTCCCTATCCGAAAGGCGCCAGCCCCGCGTNCCCCCAGAACAGTCCTCATCATCCCCCGCGACCCCTGCCACAAAGCCCTCGCCCACTCCTCTCGATATCCCTGGCGCACAGGCCACCACCATCCTCTCCAACACAGCACCCTTCACCCCAGGCTCGACAGCCAGCACCGGTCTGCCCGCTGAGAATGGTGCCCCAAAGCGCCCCTTCGACGTCGACGACATCATCCAGAGACTCCTCGATGTCGGCTACACAGGCAAAGTCAGCAAGTCTCTCTGTCTCAAGAACACAGAGATCACGGCTATCTGCACCGCTGCTCGCGAAGTATTCCTTAGCCAGCCCACCCTTGTTGAACTTTCTCCTCCAGTCAAGATCGTAGGGGACGTCCATGGCCAGTACTCTGACCTCATCCGTCTCTTTGAGATGTGCGGCTTTCCTCCAGCAGCAAACTATCTATTTCTCGGAGACTATGTTGATCGCGGCAAACAGAGTCTTGAGACTATCCTCCTCCTCCTCTGCTACAAAATCAAGTACCCAGAGAATTTCTTCCTGTTACGAGGCAATCACGAGTGTGCCAACGTCACTCGAGGTACACTTCCCCACTCCAACCTTCTTCGTTCTCTATACTGACGCACATCGTTCATACAGTCTATGGCTTCTATGATGAGTGCAAACGGAGATGTAACATAAAGACATGGAAGACTTTCATCGACGTATTCAACTGCCTCCCAATCGCCGCCATCGTTGCCTCCAAGATTTTCTGTGTGCATGGTGGTCTCTCGCCCTCCCTTCACTCCATGGACGACATCAAGCGGATACAGCGCCCTACGGACGTGCCCGACTATGGTCTCCTCAATGATCTCCTCTGGTCAGATCCGTCGGATACTGCCATGGATTGGGAAGACAACGAGCGCGGCGTCAGTTATTGTTTCGGAAAGGGGGTCATCAACGAATTTTTGGTGCGATATGATATGGACCTTATATGCCGTGCGCACATGGTGGTAGAGGATGGTTATGAGTTCTGGAATGATCGGACGTTGGTGACCGTCTTCAGTGCGCCCAACTATTGTGGAGGTTAGCTGGATTGTCCTCTATCGCTCACTTCTCTTGTATTGAACATATCTTCTTGGCAGAGTTTGACAACTACGGAGCGTGCATGAGTGTATCTGAAGACCTTCTATGCGCGTTCGAGCTTCTCAAACCTCTGGATGGTGCAGCTTTACGCAAAGAGATGACCAAAGCAAAACGGAAAAGGTCTGTATAGCGACCTTCTCCATCTGAATATACTCTGACACTGCCCAAAAATCTCTAGCTTAATGGTTTCTGCATGATAGGAATAAAACCTATGAATATGGATACCTCGGGGGGAGATATACGATTTTAGTTGTAGTGCATCTGCTTGACGAAACACACTACTTGGCCCTTGCCGCCAAGGTACCATCTCTCGGCATCAGAGGAAGATACCCACCCCGCCATCGACATTGTATGCCGTCGGTGCGGAAGGACCCGAGAGTGGTGTTGTCTGTCTTATTATTTTACATTCGTCTTCACGCTTGTCATTCCTTCCCTCACACGTTCTCCCTTCTTCCCAACCAACAAGCATGAACACTGTAACGCTATTTTCCTTACGGTACGCTCCATTCTAGGTCCTCTCCTTTCTCTTGTTCCCTCTGTGTCGCTATCTATTCTCTTCTCTGACTCATGGTGNTTCCYTCTCTCTCTCTCTCTCTATTGTGTTATAACTATAGTTTCTCTTTCCTCCTTTCACTCATGGTAGTTTCTTGGACCGCATACCAATCCCCGTATTAATAAATGATTGTCTGAGGACTCCACACATTTTCCCGTGCGAGGCAAGAGAATTAATCAACTACAACATGAGTACAAGGAGAACAATTATGGAGATGATGGGGTTACAATAGAGTTGTCCTCTATGAAATTTTGAAGTCCCGTAAAGCGTTTAGGTCTATCTCTAGATTCATTAATGAGTGAACATATCATAAGCCAGTATGCTGAATGCAGCTATGATGGCTGAGGATCCAGCGACGCTCCAGATCGTAATAGCTTTTAGCCCAATGCCGAAACACAAGTCGGAGAGGAAAACGAGGACGATAGTGAGCAAGCTTCCGACTGATGCGATGACTGGGCCAAAAATGCCGAGGAGGACCTTGAGAAGAGATATGAGGAAGAGGCCATAGGAGAACAGAGATTAGATCATACCATGAAACCCGAGTTGAAAACAACGCCGGTTAGAGCAATCCCCAAAATTGCCCAAGCTGTAGCAAAATCAGGTGGGAGAGCAAAAATTTCTGCCCCTGTCCAGTGCAGAATAGGAATGGGAATCCACAGCAGCAATACTGTGGTCAATCCGACGGCAGAAGTGAGAAAATTTGGGTGCAAGCCGAAAGGCGGAGGATACGCTGCGTTATCGTTGATTGCTAGTGGAAGCAAATCGTCTGCCTCCTCTGCAATGTCTTCCTCTATCGCGTTCGCGTTCATGGCTTCTTCGGAAGCGGAGAGCCGCTGGTAAGAGCTTTCGGCAGCTAACTCAGGATCAGAAGGGAGAGCAGCGTACTTCTTGTACAGGACTTGATAGAGGCCGTAGCAAATGGATGCCGCGAGGGTTAGAAGGTCGCCAATGAGAGGGGCGGTAGGCTTATCTGCCGTCAAAGCTATGTGTGCCTCCTCCGAAGATTCGGATTCTGAGGCTTGGCTGCCCCCATAAACTAGGACAAGCACGCCTAAGGTAGCGAGGAGGACTGCACCAAGTTTGCGCGGTTGCCACTGAAGATGGAAGACCTTCACGGATATGACATATGCGAAGAAAGCGTTGGCGTTCCATATCGCTAAGGGATCCGGAGGTGAATGATAGCGATTGAAGATGAATAGGTAGATAGAGAGAAAAGGCACCTGTCACATCACTGATTCTACGGGGTTACAGAATGGTGAGTGTGAGGATAACCTTGAGGTAGAGTGATTGTGATAACTCACGAAGCTAGCGTAACCGCGGCGAACCAGAGGAGACCAGGAAGGGAAACGCCAACGGTCATACATAGGATAAGGCGAATGAATTGGCGACGAGGAAACTTGCCGGGACTAGTTTGGCGTTTGTCCAGGTGTTGGGAGATCGCTATGCGTAGGCCGTCTAGATATGCAGAAGGAGGAGACTTTGTGGTAGCGGAGAGATAAAGCATGTGCAGGGGGAATATAATAAGAAAAGACGAGTGTACGAGGTAGCTATACCGACATTGTTGTCAGTGGATCAGGTCAGGAGGGAGAGAAAATGTCCCTACAATACGAAGAAAGGTTGTCTATATCTCAGAGTGGTTTGGACATACTGTTGCGATATTCATCAGAGGAGATAATGACGGAAGTGAAGCAACAAACCTGTGTGAGCTGACTCTCAGCAGCGAATGCAAACAGGGTTGCAACGAAGAGGATAGCAGAGGACTTTCCACCCAAATGAAGGGCAGCAGAGGCTTCAGTCCTGGGAGACATTTGAGTAGAAAGATAAGATTAATCTGCAAAGGCCATTCTGAGTGTACTACGAGTAGCAGTAGAAGCAAGTGGTAAGTCGATCACATGATCATTCATCTACGGAACCCGTACGGCCACCATTGCCAGGACTAGTCAAGATGCTTCGTTCATTACTGGCCTCCAGTCGCCCTATTCTCGCTCGTCTGAGAGGAGCACATCCCATCCATCCTCATGTCCACCACAATGTGATTTCACAGAGGCCAGCACAAACACCAGTCCTCTCCCGAGGCATGAAAGTTCGCTCCTCTGTTAAGCCAATGTGCGAAGGTTGTAGCGTCGTTCGTAGGAAGGGAAGAGTCTATGTTATCTGCAAAAGAAACCCAAAACACAAGCAGGTGTGTTGTACGCAAACTTGGCTGGTTTTTCCATTCTCATATAGTTCCCTTTGTAGCGCCAGGGATAAAGGCTGCAAAGTGTATTCTGTCGTTCTTCTCGGGCCGCAAGTTTTTATGGGATATAGGAATGGAAGGGGTCACTATACTATCATTTGGTTTCTATCCTCGAACCCACATCTCAAATTCATACTGCACGCCTTTCTCCTCCTGTACGCCTTCGGGTACCCCAAATCCTACCCAATCTTCCAATTCCTTATGAGATGTCTTCTTCCACGCATTTTCCTTTCCGTCTTGCCAGAAATCCGGCATGAAGACGTCGCAGTCGTCGAATGCAGGCGAAAGGATTCTTGTGAGCAGGATGCGCTCTGTGAAGCCCGGTGTATGGCTTGAAAGGCTCAGACTCTCTGAATAGAGTGAAGCGCCCCCAATAAGGAACGTGCGACCTGAGTTTTGGAGGCTGGTGGTACGCTCCAGGGCTTCTTGTAGTCCATTTGCAAGGTAGGTAGACTCAGGCGTTCCACTATACAGATACAACCGACAGGATAAGTACCAATTCCATCTTACGAAGTTTAGAGCCCTTACAGTGCATATCCTTCATTTCGGCTCACGATAATGTTTGTGCGTTTGGGCAGAGGCCTGAACTTGGTTGGGATGCTCTCCCAGGTATTACGCCCCATGATTACAACGTTGGATTGATATGGAGGGGCAGAAGATGTGACACGAGCAAAGTAGGACATTTCTTTGGGCAACCGCCAGGGTAGACCACCATTTTTTCCGATACCATTCGTTTTTGTGGCGGCGACGATGATGGTAAGAGGAGACATGGTAAATTGACGCGACGTGCGCGTGATGCCGATGGGGCTATCGTTTCACGCGTCTTTTCTACTCCTAGTTCTTGTGTGTATCCCCCTCGTCCTGTTCGATAGAAATCTGTAGCTCGGCATGATGCGTACGGAAGCTAGTTCATTGCGACTGATTTGGTATTGATATTCTGAGCATGCTTGAGCAGCGAGGCAAAAGATAGACTTGGATTGAATTGGGGCAAGTGCGTTGCAAGGAGCTCCCTTCTTACGAACATGCTACGAAACTCTTTGGTAGAGACCGCCACAGCTCGCTTTGAGCAAAACGTCGCGTATGCATACTGACTGATTTTGGTAAAGTCGCTAGTGTGGCCAATCGTATCACCCCGCCCTAAGCTCCCGGCGGCGAGTGCCGAGTCCTCCGGCGAGTACCGGCCGAAGCGACTGTTGACCAAACAAGAGCCGCCAACAAGCTTCCTTCCCATCGTGCCAGTCGGTTTCCAGGTTAGCTTATTTTCCTTCTTTCTTCTTGACGTGTACTTGTCGTCGCCGAAGAATATTTCTTATTATTTGTTGTAAAGATGACAGACTCGTATTCCTCTTCTCGCAACGGCGACGTGTCTCCCAACGGTGTGGCCAATGGCTCCAACCCAGCTTTCAGCCAAAGCACTGGCGGCCTCTCCTCTGTCATCCGCAAAAAGCTAATGGGCTACGTTGGGTTTGCCAATCTCCCCAACCAAGTCCACAGGAAGAGCGTCAGGAAGGGCTTCCAGTTCACCACTATGGTTGTCGGTATGTCNTTTTTTCATGCCTTTTTGGCCAGTTGCCAATTACAATTTCAAAGGCGAGTCCGGCTTGGGAAAGTCTACCCTCATCAACACTCTCTTCAACACCACTCTCTACCCACCCAAAGAGCCTCTCCCGCCTTCCGCTGAGCGGCCCAAGACGGTGGCTATCGAGAGTATCGGTGCAGGTGCGTGTTTTCACTCAGGAGGCATGGCAGCCAACCCACTCACCATTCTCTCCATTCTTCCAGACATTGAAGAGAACGGTGTCCGTCTTCATCTGACCGTCGTCGACACTCCTGGTTTTGGTGACTTTGTGAACAACGACGAGAGGTGCGCTCCCTTGACAACATCACGCAAATATCATATTCTCACCATCATTTCACTATATTCAGCTGGAAGCCCATTGTTGAGAACATCGAGTCCCGGTTTGACTCTTATCTCGAGCAGGAAAACCGTGTCAACCGCATGAAGGTGGTAGACAACCGGGTACACGCTTGCTTATACTTTATCCAACCAACCGGTCACTCGTAGGTGTATTCTCATACCCTCCCCCTACTCATTCACTAATGTTCATCGTTTCAGTCTTAAGCAGATTGATGTCGAATTCATGCGCCGACTGCACACCAAGGTTAACTTGATCCCCGTGATTGCCAAAGCCGACACTATGACCGACGAGGAGATTGCTGACTTCAAGCAGAGGGTAAGGATTTCTCGGAACCCTACCCTGTCCATGCTAATTGATCGTGTTTGCAGATTTTGTCTGACATTGCTCACCACAATATTCACATCTTCCAGGCCCCGACTTATGATAACGAGGATGAGGAGACTATCGCTGAGGCAGAGGAGATTGCCAGCAAAATTCCTTTTGCCGTCGTCGGCTCTGACAAATATGTTGAAAGCCCAGATGGCAGACAAGTCCGGGGACGAGCCTACCCATGGGGTGTTGTTGAAGTTGATAATGAAGATCACTGTGACTTCGTGAAGCTCCGACAAATGCTTATCCGTACCTACATGGAGGAGCTGCGGGAGTATACCAACGACGTGTTATACGAGAACTGGCGAACAGAAAAATTGCTCAGCATGGGTGTCGCCCAGGATTCCAGCGTTTTCCAGGAAATCAAGTGTGTATCATTTCACCTCCCCTTCGCACATAGTCTCATTTTTTGTCAGCCCCGCTGCCCGCATGCAGGAAGAGCGAGTCATGCACGAAGCCAAACTCGCCAAGATGGAGGCCGAGATGAAGATGGTCTTCCAGCAAAAGGTCCAGGAGAAGGAGGCGAAGCTGAAGCAATCAGAGGAGGAGCTCTATGCCCGACACAAGGAGATGAAGGATGCCCTCGAAAAACAACGTGCCGACCTCGAAGAGAAGAAGAGGAAGATCGAAGCCGGACGCCCTATCACACCAGACAAGAATGCGGTAAGTTCACTTCGTCTTTCCTTTTCCTACTCAATATTAATGGGATTGTCACAGACTGGCAGGAGAAAGGGCTTCCTCCGGAATTAGTTTTATATTCCTTGGCTTCTGTCCTCTTCCCCATCCTTTTCTATGGACCCTCTCCCCCAGACATTCTCCAGGTTAGCCGATCTCATAGTCTACCAGCCTTATCCCATCTTGGCCGTTTTCTGCAGCTCTTTTTTCATATCCCTATTGACCGTTGTTTGATTGGTTTTTTTTGTTAACAATACCCACCCACACTCTTTTGCCTGGATATCCTCTCTACTGCTTCACCCTTAGTACGATTCGCCCGATGATTATTTTATGATATGTGGAGTCTCCAGTCATCTACGAAGGAGTCCTGGATGGCAATATACCTAGTAAACTTTACATAACCAACGTCATTTGAGGGATCGGCCACGAGTATGTAAGCGTTCTATGCACAGTCACGAGAGTAACTACGATCTCCGTGTTTTTATAAACAGTACCATCAGCACTTAGCCATTTCACTACCACGATGGCAGACATTCAAGCGCTGCTTGCAGCTCTCGAAGTATTTACAGGTGCACCAGACAAAGAATCGCTAGATAATGCCAATAGTTGGCTTCAAGATTTCCAACATTCTGTAAATCTATTTCGCCTGTGGACCTTCCGCGACCGATCTATCTGACTGCCACTCTCTTGCTTTGCTTTCCCTTTCCTCTACTAGCCAGAGGCATGGGCAACCTGCAATGTCCTTCTGCTTTCTCCAGACGCACCACTTGCTGCCAAATTGTTCGCAGCGCAAACGTTCAGGACGAAGGTGAGTTGGTGGCATTCGATGTTGAGCGTTTACATCTGATCACCAAACTTCTAGGTCGTTTACGATCTCCACGAAATGGATCCTGCAAATCTTCCTGCGCTACGCGACACTTTGCTTACAGCACTGGATAGATACCATAATGGACCCAGAACTATCATCATTCAACTCTGTCTGTCCATCGCAGGTCTGGCACTGCAGTTCCCAGCATGGGATAATGTTATCCAAACCATGATCGATACCTTCGGCTCCAATCCCGCTACTGTTCCTGCTTTGCTGCAGTTCTTCTCGATTCTTCCTGAGGAACTCAGTAACAGTAGGATTCCTGTTACGGTTGTTCTTGTCCTTTGAAACACGCAATGTCAAAAGCTAACAGTGCCTTTGTAGGACGCTGAATGGAACGAACGTACTCCGAAATTGCTTCGTGATAATGGGAACAAGGTGCTGGAGTTACTGACAATGTATATTCAAGCATCTGGTGTGTTTCCCCTCCAATCGTATAACCCAAATAACTGATGTTCTTTGAGGTGTTACCATTGGAATACAAACTCAAGCATTCCTTTGTTTACGCAATTGGATTGCTGCTCAGGAAATCAGACCCGCTCAGGTTGCAGCTACCCCCCTGTTTACGCATGCATTCGAAGCCCTGGCCTCCGATCAACTTTTCGACTCTGCTGTCGATGTGATATGCGAGCTTATTCATGAGACTCAAGAAATCGAAGAGAACATGACGGTCATTGAAGCTATCGTCCCCCGAGTCATCGCCCTTCGACCTCAGCTCTCCAAAAATACTCAGGATGCAGACAAAATAAAAGGCTACGCGCGTGTATTTTCTGAAGCTGGGGAGACCTACCGAATGCTGCTCCTTCAACACACAGAAACTTTTTATCCCATCGTCGAGGCTATCGGGGAGTGCTCTGCATACCCGGATCTTGACATTGTTCCCATTACTTTCCCATTCTGGATGCGTTTAGCCCAGACGTTAGGCAAAAAAGCTACCATNCCTCCCGTCTTGACTGAAGCCTATCGCACCCTTGTTGGGGTGATTGTCCGACATCTTCATTATCCCACCGAACCAAGCACTCTCAYGGGGCAAGAATTAGACGACTTCCGCTCGTTCAGGCATGTTATGGGGGACACCCTCAAGGACTGTTGTCTTGTGCTTCGCACAGATTCCTGTCTTCTTGCTACTCACGAAATGCTTGTCGCAGCTCTCGGCAGAGGAACATCCTGGCAGGASGTCGAAGCACCATTATTTGCCATGCGATCCATGGGAGGAGAACTTGACCTCTCGGACGACGTAGCTGTTCCGAAGATCCTGGACACCATCTCATCTCTACCCGAGCACCCTCGAGTGCGATATGCAGCCTTGCTCATCATCTCTCGCTACACAGAATGGGTGAATCTTCATCCAGAATATCTCCAATTCCAGCTACAGTACGTTTCTGCTGGGTTTGAGAGCGGCGATACCGAGGTGTGTGGAGCTGCAGGTCAAGCTCTCAGGTATCTTTGCCAGGACTGTCGACGTGTGAGTTGTATTCCTCAGCCTTGGTACTAAAATGTTGTCCTGACCGGAGTTTTGTCTTAGCATCTGATCGATTTCTTGCCCACTCTTCACACCTTCTTGAACACGACTGGCGTCAAACTACATCAAGAGGATAGACACTCCGTTTATGAAGCTATAGCATTTGTGATATCTGCAATGCCTATGGAGAGGGCTGCGGAGTCTCTTCTCACATTCGCGCAGGATATTCTTGCTGCCGTGCACGCAGTTGCAGTAAAGCCAACGGTAGCAACTAAAGAAGAGCTTAAACATGTTGGCGGTATGGGTCTATTCTCACTGTACTTGTGTCCTCCATTTACTGTCTTCTTTAGATTGCCTTGAAAACCTAGAGGTGATGCTCAATGTGATCAAGAGTTTCGGCAGCGTGTTACCTGATGCGTGCCGGAATACATGTCAGGAAGCGTGGACGGTCATAAATGAGTTCCTCACAAAGTATGGTAGCTCTTATGACCTTGCAGAGAGAACGACCCGCGTCATAAGGCATGGTGTAACTTTCTTTGATAACTCCTGCCTCCCGGTAGCACCATCTGTTGTGGGGAGAATGTCGTTCGCCTTCGAAGCAACCGGCTTACCGTGCTACCTCTGGATAGCGGGAAAGATCATTTACTTCTTTGGAAACGAGGAGGGAGAGGACCTCCGCGGGACTTTCCAAGATGTGTATGAAAGGTCAACTGACAAAATGGTAGCAATGCTCCAGACAAAGCTTCCTCGCGAAATCCCTGATGGTGCGTGTCTAGATCTTTCGCACTCTGTTTTATTCTAAATAATATCAAATTTATTCCTACTAGTCCTCGATGACTACCTACATTTGCTTCTTCCTTTAGCAGATTTCGCCCCGGAAATCTTCTATCGGTCTTCCGCCTTCCCGCTTGCAATTAAAGTTGCAATTGCGGGTCTGAACGTGGTCTACACGGACATCCTTATGACTTCTCTTGACATTTTCCGAGACATTGTAACCCACGACTGTCTTGACCCTCCCCCAGTATCGCCGCCCAACTTCCCAGTCTATGCCGCAGCTATTCGCAGCGTGATCGACAAAGAAGGATTCGACTTGATAAATGCCCTCCTCACCGGCATGGTGGGGGACTATCCTGAGGAGGCGATGGCTGCGGTAGTCTCTATTTTCAGGGCGATGGCATACCTATGGCGAGACCAGCTTCCTGCGTGGGTAAATGCTAGTCTGCAGCAACTCCCAGTGACGAAGGCACCAAACCAAGCCAAGGCTGCCTTCCTTTCGGATCTGACCGGGTGAGTTTTCTTAGGGATCCTGGTCCAACATTGTCTAAAGCCCGCCTCCAGAGCACTAGAATCTCGCCAATACGATAAGGTGAAGTATGTGGTTATCACTATGCGCCGAGCCTCCCGAAAGGCTCATGAAAGACGCGGACTGAGGCCGTTAGAGGCCTGAGAAAGGAAGAGAAGAAAGAAGGAGTCCATCAGGAACGGAATACTAGTAGTGTAGCCGTAGCAAGTATACTCAAATGTATCATGGTAGGTTTTTACATTCAAAAAGGTCATGTCCTTAGTTTTTAGTTGTTGTAATCAGATGCCAGCGCCGCGGCAGCGGATGAAGGCGGAGTAGGACTACGCACGTGGCAGAAATTTAAACACCTCCACCTAAACAGCTCTGACAGTGACCCCTTCTTTCTCTTGCCTCTACTCTCATCCAAACATGTTCCGTCGCGCTGGTAACTCACTGGTGTGCAACAGTAAGCTTCCTGGTATCTCTGTTCCCTGCGAAAATTGCTCAATTATAGCCTGAATTAGCTGGACGCCGGACGTTCTCCAGCTCTGCCAATCGCCAATCTTATGCGGACACTATTCAGAATCTGCTTATCCACAAGGACACCAAGGTCCTCTGTCAGGGATTTACTGGAAAGACGGTGAGCAGGAGACGCGTTTTTCTACCTTGAATCGTTGTCTCTGAAACTATGGCACTATTAGGGAACTTTCCATGTAAGGGAGGCTTTGGCTTATGGCACCAATATGGTTGGCGGTGTGTCACCTAAGAAAGCTGGCCAAACGCACTTGGGTCTACCTGTCTTTGGGAGTGTGAAGGAGGTGCGTTTTGCTCTACTCAATGCTATAGCCGTTGTACATCTCTTACCTCTGTTATAGGCTGTCCGCGAAGTTCACCCCGATGCAACTGTCCTATATGTCCCTCCTCCATCTGCTGCTGATGCCATTATCGAAGCCATTGAGAATGAAATTGGCTTGATTGTTTGCATTACGGAGGGTATCCCCCAGTCCGACGAGATTCGTGTACGTTCCGCGCTACTCCATCAGAGAGTCTATTGCAGTCGGCTAATTGTATCCTAGGTCATGAATGCTTTGAACAGCCAGTCAAAGTCCCGACTTGTTGGACCTAACTGCCCTGGAGGTTAGTTCTGTATTACGTTTTGAGGGGGATGTCAACAAAACATTATTCGCCTTAGTTATCAACCCTCTTGGATGCAAAATGGGTATCCAACCCGGACACATCCATAAGCCTGGAAAGATTGGTAAGTTTTCCAGAGGAGACTGCAGTTGTTCGTTCTGATGTCTTTCGCATATAGGAATCGTCTCTCGTTCTGGAACTCTCACATACGAGGCTGTTGCACAAACCACCGACGTCGGTCTTGGCCAGTCGCTCTGCGTCGGAATTGGCGGTGATCCCTTCCCTGGAACACAACACGTCGATGTAATCAAAGTCTTCCTCGACGATCCCAACACTGAAGGAATTGTCATTATCGGAGAGATTGGTGGCTCTATGGAGGAAGAAGCCGCTGAATACCTTGAGAGGTACAACAAGACTCGTGCTAACCCCAAACCTGTTGTCGGGTTCATTGCTGGGCGTACCGCTCCCCCCGGAAGACGGATGGGTCACGCAGGCGCCATTATCTCTGGTGGAAAGGGCACGCATACATACGTTTTTTCCGTGGTTACAACACCAGCTAATCTTCACCGTTCTTAGGTGCTGCTTCTGACAAGGTCGCTGCCCTGATCAAAGCTGGTGCAATTGTGACCGACAGCCCAGCCAAGATTGGTGTCGAGATGCTCAAAGTGAGTCGTTCAATCATCCTTTGTCGTTTTGGTGCTCATGCGAATTCACACAGGCGATGAAGGCTGCTGGTCTCGTATAGACGACAACTTGAAGAGTTGCATCTTTTCTGTAGACATGTCATAGCTAGAGTAATTAAAATTATGTAATATACTCACTAACTTGACCATGTCGTCGACTTTCATACCCTCGGAACGATTCCAAGAGGCTGCATCCTATTTATCTCATGCTTCATCCCTATCCAAAGTATCAACGGCTGTTAAGCTCGAGGTCCAGGAATTCCCTTTTCCTGCCGTACTGTCTAACATCGACGGCGTTGTTTAGCTCTATGGTATTTTCAAACATCTGACAGTGTCCCCAAATCCCAATGTCTCTCGGCCGTCCATATTCGATATGACTGGACGCGCAAAATGGGATGCTTGGGCAGCTGTAGGGAAAATGTTTTCCTGCGGTAGCGATGCCGAGGAAAGATATCTGGAAATTGCGTCCACTCTTGGATGGGTGGAAGGATCAGTGGCCGTACCCAATACCAATAATTCTAAATCGAACAAAGCCGAAGACGAGGATGACATTTGGGACTCTGAGGAGGAAGGAAACACAAAACAAACAGCAGGAGGCGGATTTGGGATGGTAGTCAGTACGATGGCACCCCCGGTTCAAGAGAGCAATAGTGAAGATCTACATGCACTAGCAGTGACCGACAATGTCGAGGGCATTGTAGACCTTCTAGGGCTTAACGCTGCTGAAGTCAATGCCTTAGACGAATATGTATGCATCATGTTTCTTGTGTACGAAATTATTCTCTTCGAGGCTCAAATATTGTTTTCAAGGGGTACACTGCGTTACATCTGGCTGCAGATCGAGGGAACTTGGGTCCAGTCCAAGTGCTTCTTGCGAACGGTGCAGACACAAAATTAAAGGTGAGGACTATGGTCCATATGTATATATACGATACTGCAAGCTAATATCGCGAATCAGGATCCAGATGGAATGACTGCCATTGAACTTGCAAGGATCGCAGGGCACGACGCGGTCGTCGCTACACTCTCTCCGTAATTCCGTATGGTCTCTGAAATATGCATCATAGACTCTATATGCTTTTCTCGCAACCCTTGGAGACCTATGGCGACGTTGGGTCATGAGCTGGAAGAGGCAGTCACGGATGGTGATGACGCAGCGGGCGGGGGTGGGATGGATGCAGAGGCAGATTTAGTTGCCCGGTCAGCTTTGGAATGGTACGGAGAGTCAGGAGTTAGTAGTCGACCCTAGAGAGCGAAGGAAAGAAATTAGCATAGTTTGGTCAGAAATAATACATCTACAAGAGTACAGACCATCTCCAGTAACCTCACGACTGATTTGGTAGGAACTGCACCAACGCTAAGCCAGTATCGAATTCTCTTCGTACTCCATTCCACCGTTTTCTCTCTCTGGCCATCTGCGGTGACATGAGGGTTGTAGACTCCGAGCAGCTCCAGAGGTTTTGCGTTCCGGCGCTGGCGTTGATTTATGGCAACGAGGTGCATGATACGGTTATTGCGCACGCCATGAAGTGCGAAACGTAGACGGACAACCATTTCGCGCGAGTTGGTGGAACAAGTCCAAGTAAAGAGACCGGGTCACATGTCACATAATTTCTTCACTACTGTCCCTTTCATACAGCATTTTTACTTGTATAGTCTCAAAGCATTACAACAATACAACTCGATATCCCAGTACTTTCGTATCTTTAATAGCCGTTATGATACAGTGATATCTCTTATGAATCATCTCGTCAACTCGAATCTTCGGGGCCACTGCTTCCTGGAATTAACTGTTTCAAGGAACACGTTCTTCAGCACGGAAGTGGTGGCTAGATGCCAGGAATGCACTGACCATGCATATGTTGTTCCCATTCAATAGAGTCTGCTCCAGTTTGGTTGCTTTCCTCCCCTCAGTCGTGATTTCACTGAAAAGCCTAAGCATTGAATTCCTTGGTCCATTGGAAGAGAGCCTTACTACTCAGTCACATCTTCTAGGACCATATCTATAAGAAGATTTGGGATAAGTGCGTCCGTAAATGAAACAAGAAAGAAAGAACAAGAGGTAGCACGCACTAACAAAATCATCAAATCCCAACAATGTCCCTGAGAATTCACGATCGCTCTTCATGATAACCCAGATCCGTGAACCAATGCATTTGTCAATCAGTTCTGTAGGCTCGAAGACTCAGAAACTGTTCACAGAGACAACAAACGAAGTGAATGGTATTGACCCAAAGGTAGAATTTGAGACGNCATGATGGTAAACGAGTAAGGTAAGAAAACCTTCTTCACGCGCGTCAAGAGTCGAAACGTTAATCGTCCTATATCTAAGCTCAAGGTGGTGCATTACGATGAATCATTCAGAATTACAATGTGTACAAAAGACATTTCGTTTTCCGCAGATAATAGATCAGCGTTGAGAGTTTATGTAAAAGTAAACAGAATTCGTGCGGAAAAGGAACATTTATAGAACAGGAATGTAAGTATAAGGGCGAGATAGAAAAAGAGCAGGGCATTCAAAACTAAGAAAATGCTCGACAACACACTAGGAGACACCGTCTACTGTGGACCTCCAAAGCTGAAACCACCTTGAGGAGCACTGACATCGGAATGGAACTGGGGGAAAATCAGAGATATGCGAAACAAGAAGGATCATAATACGTACTGCAAAAGCACCTGAAGCATCAACATTCGCTGCGCTGATTGAGGCATCGACCTCCTCTTCATCTGGGAAGTATTTGTCCATGATGTTGAATGCCTTCTTGTAGATCTCGATGTTGTCGTGTTGCTGGAGGTTATGGATGGTGTGCATTCCACCAGCTTCCTCTACCCAGATTGCATATTGGTTTACAGCTCCTGGGCCACCGGCAGTCTTGTCCATTTCACCAACCTTGAGAATGTTATCCAAACCGTCCAACGCCACCTGTATGATCTTGTTGTCCATCATGTTCAGAAGATCACACAAGGGCTTGATGCATCCCTGTGACACAAGATAACGAATTTGCGAAGGCTCCTGGAGACCGCCAGAAGTAGCGTTGGAGATGGCCCAACATGCTTCCTTGCGGGTCTTGAAATCTGCATTTTGGAGGATGTTGATAAGAGGAGGGATGATGTTCGCATCAATGACGGACTGAATCTGAGGTGGGGAACCGGCAGTGATATTTGATATGGTCCAACAAGCCTCCTTCCGGATGCCGTCTTTAGGAGACGACAGCAAGGAGAGGAGCGCGGTCAATGCACCAGAAGCGATCACAACTTGGGTCTGCAGGTCGTCACCCGTGACGATGTTGCCCACAGAACGAAGAGCCGGGGTTTGAACGGACGTCGAGTTGTGCATCAAGAGGTCTACAAGACGCCTGCAAACTCCAGATTCGATAACTGCCTGAATTTTGTCGTTTGATCCATCAGACAAGTAAGAGATTGCCCAACAAGCATCAATGAGAATTTCGTCATCCAATGAGTATATAAGTTTGGTCAAAACCGTGAGAGCGGGAGAAATCTACTCATACATTAGTTGTCGGGATGGTGTGACTCGAGTGATATGGTATACTCACCAATTCCCAGTCAGGTTGAGGTTGTTTGCCACGGCAGAAATTGCTCAAGGTCCAAGTGGCGTTCCTCAACATACTCAGCTTATGGTTCTCGCTCAAGAGCGTGAGGAGAGGTCGAAGGGCTCCCTGCCGAAGGACATAGTCACGGCATTGAGGACTATCACCAGCGATGTTTCCGAGAGCCCAAACTGCTTGCTCTCTGACGTCGAGAACAGGAGACGAGAGCAAGTTGATAAACTCTGGAACAGCTTGTGCATTAATAACCACCTGTGTGTGGTCTGCAGTTCCCGAAGCAATGTTGGTGAGGGCCCAAGCAGCCTCAAACTAGAACACATGTTCAGTTAATGCCAAACACCATAAGGAAGACCCGCACCTGAAGCATCGAGTGGCCCCGCTGGAGGAACTCAACAAAACGAGGAACAACACCACATTCAATGACACGCTCTATCGGAGGATTTTTCTCCTTGGAGAGGAGCTTGCGGAACTTGGTTGTCGCGTCCAACTGACGATCAGGATCATCAGAGAACACGCCAGAAATCATCTCATCGGCAAGCTAAAGAAAAGAGGTGTCAGCATCATGAGCATGTAAAGATACATTAGTGGCACGACGGACTGGAGGATCCCAAGTGACACTGCCGACTTCCTCATCGGAATCAGGACCTGTAGATGGCAGGAAGTTTCTGCGCTTGGAGATATTCTCTTCACGTTTTTGGCGACGGATCTCAACTTGCTGTTCCTCTCGGCGACGTCTGAGATCATCTTGTTTGAGAGCACCTTTGGCTTTGTAGGCTGTGGTGAGAATAAGCGCGTTAGTGCGATGGGAAGAAAAAATAAAAGATAACGCAGAAGCTTAGAACACACCTTCCCTACGAGCCTTCATCGTACGATTATCAGCGGAGTCGTCCATGGTAAATGAGAGATTGGGATCGTGGACGTGTTATGCTCGTGGAAGTACAAGATCAAGGCCGCGCAGAGTTCCATTTTGCCCTTGAGCCACTTCCTAGTCACGTGGAGGGTGCCGACTTCGGCCCAGAGTTTTACTCAAATTTCCAGAAGGTTTCGGTCCAATTTGGCCAATTCAAGCTATTTACTCAGTCGTTGTATGGCACATCATGTATATATTGGACTACTATGGGAAAACAAAGGAAACGAAACATCTATGGCGAGTGGGAATACATTCATTTTAATCAATCGTTCTTGATTCTTTTACAAAGAGCCCAAGGGCTGCAATTCGAGGTCGGCTGCGTCGGTGGGGACGGTCAAGACACGCATGGTGTTGGTGTGTCCCAAACCACCCTTCCAGCCCTGCACTGCGATGATTGTGGATCCAGGAGTGACAATACCCAAAGCAAGAGCGTTACGAAGACCGAATCGGATACGGTTATCGACCTACATAAAATGAGTACTCGACATGGGACAGCATGAGAAGTGAACTCACATCAGTCTGCCACTGGTGATCCTGGATGCCCCTGGGCTCGGAGTACCAGAATGGGTAGCAGCCACGGTGAAGGTGCATCTGGCGAGCAGTTTGCTCGTTGCGTGTGACTGAGAATACAAAGTTAGATGCGAACTATTGATGGAGTATATGCAGTTTACCAGTGATGATCGGAGCCTGAGGGCGATACTTGGAGATAAGACGAGCAGTGTTTCCACTGGTCGAAAGAACGAGGATAGCCGCAGCATCCTGCTCAGATGCCGCAGCGACAGCGGCGATGGCGACGGTCTCGACGGTCTCAGTAGGACGAGGTTGGATTGCCCTCAACTCGTCGAAGAGAGGAGGGTGGCACACTGCGTACTCCGCGAGCAAGCAAGTTTCAGCCATCATAAGGACTAAAGGAACGTGTGTTATAGATCCAACGTTGTCTCACTAAGAATAGAAAAACAAACCAGACTGGATGGGGTATGCTCCTTTTGCGGTCTCTCCAGACAGCATAACACAGTCTGCACCGTCCAAGACAGCGTTGGCTACATCGCTGACTTCAGCACGAGTGGGGCGGGGGTTGTTGGTCATAGACTAGACGAATCCCGGGATCAGTAAATTGCTTCACGGAAACAAGTGTCGATAAGATTCCATACCTCAAGCATCTGGGTCGCCACAATGACAGGCTTTCCTGCGATGTTGCACTTGGCAATCATCATCTTTTGGGCAAGGAAAACTTGACTGGCAGGAATTTCAATTCCGAGGTCACCACGGGCTACCATGACACCATCTGTCTCCTTGAGGATCTCGTCAAAGTTGGCAACACCCTGCTCATTCTCAATCTTCACGATGATCTTGATATTGGCGCCGTCAGGGCCGAGGACAGTCTTGATATCTTTGACATCCTGAGCACGACGGATGAAGGAGGCAAAGATCATGTCGACGCCGTTCTTGACACCAAACTGGAGATCTTGCTTATCCTTCTCAGAGAGGGCGGGGAGATCCACAGGGGTTTTGGGAAGGTTGACACCCTTGCGGGATGACAGAATACCGTTGTTCAAGGTGCGAACATGAACGTTGGTACCATCGATGGAAAGAACGAGCAAAGATAGGATACCTGGTCGGACGTCAGTGAAGAGGAAGAACGTAATCCGATTACAATGTGTGCGCACCATCGTCAACATAGATCAGCTTTCCGGGAGCAGTCACTTTGGGGAGATTTTGCTATTGTGCAATCTATGTTAGGGAGAGCACCGTAGAGATACTGCAGAACTGACGTACATAGTCAACCCACACAACCCTATCGTCGCAAATTTCGCTGAATTTGGAATCAGTAGAGATGATGAACTCGTGTCCGGCAGAGACTTTGATCTAAAAGTGCGGCATAAGTTTTGGAGCATCAAGGAGAAACGTAGAGACACGTACATCAATGCCATCCCTCATCAATCCTGTACGGATCTCGGGGCCTTTCTAAAATATTCGTAAAAACATTCAGACACGCAAACAGGATAAATGCGTGGATCACGAACGGTGTCAAGAGCAATAGCAACANNGCGCCCGGCCGGATTGTCTATGGTTTGCGGTAAGACACGCGAAGAAGATCTCGACGGTACGATTAGACTCACTTGCAACAGCCTTGCGGGTGTTGTCGATAACACTCTGGTGGTACTCGTAGGATCCATGGGAGAAGTTCATGCGAACTGGAAGGATAACACATCAGATTGGACGCGTGTACACACAAGCAATAGAGAGTTTTCCTCACCGACGTTAACGCCTGCATGTCGCAACTCGCCAATTTTCTCAGGGCTATTAGTATTGGGGCCTTGATCTCAAGATCAGACGACAGAATGGATGAGATCGAACATAACGAATAAATACCGATAGTCGCGATGATAGAGGTCTGTGAACAGACGATTGAACAAATAATGTCATAATGAGACGCGTGCAACACACCTTTCGCAAGAACTTGGTCTTCTCATCGGGCACAGGGGCATCGAGCGTGCTGAGCAGTGAAGCCCATTCGAGGGAAGAGCGAATTCCAGTAGGGGCCAGCATCGTCTTTTAGTGATAGTTCCAAAGGGAGATGGTGGTTAAGGGAGAGAGAGAATGAGATGATCGCGGAGCTAAAGGGGAGACTAAATATTCCAGTCGATTCTGGCTCGGGTCCAAAACAAGGCTGGGCGGATACGTTCCCTTCTTTCTACAACGCACATTCGTCGATAAGGGTCGGCAGATCGTAGACAAGGCAATGGTTACTTCAGCTATCCAACTGGTGTGTTGTCTTTCCTACTCATTCTCCTGTACTATGCCATGTTACAGATGAAAAAAGGGCTATGCAGTAGAAAATAATTTTACAATCAGTATCATAACGTCCCAAATACAAAGCGGCATGAAATATTAGAGGTGATATACGGGCGGTTTCACAGCAGAACGACAACAATCAAAAAAAGAAAAAAAGAGCGCACGGACCCCCAGCACAGAGACCAAAAAAGTATCTTACATGACCCTCATCGTCCACGCTCCTTCGACATCGACAGCCGCTGCTTGAGCGGCAGCCAACCATTGAGGATCGATGTTTCCAGAAGGAGTTTCTCCCAAATCCATCGCGGTGAATACGTTCTCACAGGTAACTGTCCGGCCGGAGTGGTAACCAACTCCATCGACTGCACGAATGAAAAGAAGGGGAAGACTTCGACCTTGTATATTCGGCAGAGGCGGTGCGATGTCTGGAGGAGCATCTTGCCCTATTTGCTCAGCGGAAGAGGGCAAAGCATCCTCCTCTAGTGCTTTGATTACATCAGCCAACGCGGGCATTTCAACAATGACAATGGTATGGATGGGTCCCGGAGGGATGTATCGAGGACCTGACGGTGAGGATGGTCCAGAATCCGGTGGTGGGACAGCGTTAGGTATTCCAGGGTGTGCAAAAGGAGTGATAGTCGTGAGTGGTCCTGGAGGGGAGGCTTGGTACACTCGATGTCGGAGAGGCCCCAGATTACCTAGATACACGTCTAGTGGAAGTTGGCTCCTCGTCTTCGGGTCTTCGTAGAAGAAATTCGATACGGTTAGCTCGACTGTATTGTTAGCTTGGCGGTAGACAGGAGCAGTGAACAGGGTAGGGAAAGGTGTGATGGGCATCTCAGGGATATTACTATTCTTTCCAAAGGCATCAAAGAAAGTGTATTGAAATTTGGCTATATAGATCATGAGTTTCGTATCTTGGTGAGAGCGTTGAGGGACGTACAGATGCCAACTATTGTCCAACATAAATAGTCGTCAACTTCATCCGAAACTATTCGGACGCCGTCTTTAATTTCTTCACGTACACGAGGTGATTGGAAGAGTAGGGGATGGGTGCCAGCTTGACCAGATACACCTGGGGCTGGCGGAGGTACCACACCTGGTGTGCCAGGTATAGGGCCAGCAGCAGATAGATAATGCCGTGTTCCGTCAGGGTTAACGCGCTGCAACGCAATCTTTTGCATCTGGCTCACTGGACCACCATCGTCGCAAGATACATACCCTTTATCGACTTTCCGGATTAGCAAAGGTGAAGTGGAGATGCCTGAGTGAGTGTCTGACAATATGATCTCTGAACCATACGTGACTGGCTGAGGGCCACCTGCCCAGTACGACGTTAGAGTTCAACCGATGGCGGGAAGTAAGAGGGTGCGTACCAATTGCAGCAGATGCGTCATTAGAACGCCGTATGACATTTACGTTGAAGGCCGACCAAGCAACATTGCTTGCACAAAGCTGGGCATGATCAATAGTCATATATTTAGTCCGCACGGTTTGCGAGTTGATTCGATTGAAGAGGGAGACAGGGCCGCCAGCTAAGATACAGGAAGCGATATTGCGCGTCTTTGCGGTCTTCTTGGAGGGTTTGGAGATGATAGTAACAGGAGCGGAATCAAAGGAGGCCCAGACGCGACCAGGTGGACCTTCGGCAGGATCGGTGGCATGAGCGTTGGGAGGCGGTTCTGCGATGTCGAGAGAAAGTAAGAAACTCTTTGCCTTTGCAGTACCTGCAACGTGTAAGAATTTGAAGCTTGAGGTCATGTTGTTATCGAGTGGTGCGCGTTGTTCAAAGGAGCGTTCGCCCATTTCTGATACGACGGCCATGGCGAGTTGTTGGGAGCGCATATGCCAAACCGGACCCTCGATGTGAACGACGGGTGGCGGACAGAGAAAGCGTTTCTCACTTCCATAGGATTTTTGGGCAACGGCTGCGTGGAGACAGATTACAGTGGTCATGGGCATGACTCTGGCAGGATCCTGGGAGACATGATCGCGTACAATACGCCTTATTTTGCTGTGTGGGTCGTCGGCTTCCGGGCCGTCGTGCTTTCGCTTCGGGGCGGACTATGGGAGAAAGTGAGGATGAAAGTGGGGGATTGGGGAGGGAGAAAGGCTACCTGGGAGACAAGTTGGACTGCATTCTCGTGAGGGGGCGTGGGGGACGAGTGTGGGGGGATCCAGGGAGAGTCTGGCGAGGGATCCTTGTGGGAGTTGAGGAGAGACTGGAGAGAGGTTGCTTGGTCNTGGGGTGAGGATGGGGGAGTCGTCTGTTGTTTGCGGCTGTGGATCGTTGATTGCTGGTGCTTGGGGAGAGGGGGGATCGTGGAGGGGAGCCTGGCGGAGAGTTCAGTGCACGCGGATAAGAAGAGAGGGGACTGGATTCACCAGGAGCGACTGCAGCGGCGACGGCGGCCGGGATTCGTCGGCCGAACTCGCGAGCAGGGCGTCAGNCATCGTGAGCTGGTGGTTCAAGAAGAAGGAGGCGTCGCCCATCATATCCTAACCAGCGTCACCAGCGTGAGAGTCCTCTTCAACCGTGCCTGCAAAAACAGGAAGGAGTATCTCACATTCACGGTCACGGTCACACTCTCCCACGCTTCATCCCCAATCGGCAATTCTATTCCTGCAATGCTATTACTAGAATATCCTGTCCCAAATACTACTACTTTTCTCAACCTCCTCGCCAAAGAACAATCCCCCAACAGGAAATTCATCTTCCTTTTTCTCTCCCCTTTCTGAATGGTTTCGTCGACGTGCACAAAGCGAGAGGTACAGCGACTCGTGGTCTACTGGTTCATCTTCTTGATAAGGCGAGAAGAGAACCAACTCCTGATCAGCCGTGGTCATCCCCTCAAGAATTCTCGTATCTATTGGTCAAATGATGAGCCCAACTTACGAGATCGCAAACTTCATTTCTTCCACTCACTCAATGATAACACCCCGAGCTTGTCTTCTCCGCGGATAGCTTCTACTGCCACCTCTTCACTCAACGGCCCACTTTCTTTCTCTATTTCGTTTTCATCTTCAGAGGATTCTCCGTTCTCCACCTCACCGTCCCTCAACCACTTCCACTCCTCTCCCTGTTCACTTCCCGATCCAGGAAAGAACCCGGACAGACTGAATGGATCCTCTCTCTCCACCCGTGGCGTAAACCCTATCGGTGACTGACTCTCTTTAGAGTGTCCCAGACGACGGGACGTATGCGGGAGCTTGATTTTCGGATGAATGTGCAAATGTGATGCCGAACGAATAGGCGGTTTCGCAGTCGGAACTGCCGTGTTCACCGTCAACGACGGCAGAGGATGAGGTACAGATTTAGAGCGTTGCAAAGGTAAAGACATATCTTATCTCGACACAGGTGAAGGCGGGAGAGCACGTCTGTACGTCCCCAACGGAATTCTCTTATATATATNCCCCCAACGATCGTGAGCATTTTTCTGACCACCAGGTCCTCGTGACCTCTCTTTTGACGCCTCCACCATCTCTCAGTCTGGGCGACTAATCTAGTCCTCGTTGCAAGTTCTCATTTTAGTCTAGCCTGGTCTCGGATCCCTACGGCACATGGAGCCTATTCATTCCTACGCAGTCTTCGCACAATTCTACACTTCGAGAGGTTCGCATAGAAATGACTGTGGTACAAGGTCTGGGTCATGTACTGAGAAGAACACTGTGCAATAGGTACCGCGGTCCGTATAACATAGCTATGTATACTCGTACCGTACTGTAGTGAACAAAATATAACTACGTAGAATGCAACAAGGAAACCGGTAATGCTATTACTGTAGAATGTGTGAGGGAAGAGAGGTCCGTGGGCGATGAAAATATTATGGTCGAATGAATGAACATGAGTATTGATGCTAGAAAATAATTCGTTGGCATGTACGTTGCACAACCTATTAAACCGGATTTTTAGAAAAAGTGCATGCAGTGGTCCAAGAAGAGAGAAAGAGTTCAAAGTCTAGCTGAGATTATCCCGGCTTCTGCGTTGTCTATGACTTCCTTCTGGGAAGGGTACCTTCGAATTTCGCTTTGACTTGGAACCGTCAACTCGTGGGTCCCCTTCTGTTTGATATCGCTGCCAATCTTCGACTTTCATGGTAGAAAGCCTCTTCGAGGATCCTCCCAGCGCTGTAAGTTTGTCAGCACTTAATGAGCGCGAGTGCCGTCGAGGACGCTTGTCATCCTGTACCACTGCTGGTCGAGGCTGGCGATGCTCATCCGGAGATTGCTTTCGTTTTTCCAACATGGCTGCTTTCTCGGCTTGTCGACGAGTGACGGCTTCACGTTCCAATGTTTTAGATCGTTCCCATCTANCCTTCGCCGTTTCAAGTTCGGCATGCTCCCTCTCTGCAGTCGTCAAGGGGGCTTGCAAGTCGCGCATTTTTTCTCGATGCCTCTCGTTCAGCTCTTCAAATGTCTTTGTAATCGGGCGTTTAGGAGCCGGTGTCGCTATGGGCGCAGTTGGCTTCGGAGGAAGAATGTGGACTGGCACATTGCCACCTGTCGAGCCGCTCCTCTCCTTGCGCGACATCCTCGCGAGAGGGATGTCTTCCGAAGAATCGGTACCGCTCATACCGAGGGCACTTTCACGTCGTCTGCGCTGGCTTAGTGCTTCTGCAACGGCGGGAGGCATCTGAATTCGGGAGTTCGTGGGAGGAGGGGTTGTTGTAGGGATGGGAGCAGAAATACCAGAGGGTGGCTGAAGGAGCTTCCGCTCCTGAACATAGGTTTCCCAGTCGACATCCCGCAAGGGGGCACTTGTAGGGCGACCGAGAGTCTGACCCGTAGAATAGTTTGCTAGTGTAGACATCTCCATAGAATGGACACGAGCACGGGGGTCACTTTCTCTTGGTGGACGTAAGTGATCCCGTGTAGGCTGGAAGGCAGTTTCGGCACCAACACTAAGGGTGCGGCGAGAGGTCATCGAGGGCTGGCGTGAATTGGACCCGGAAGAAAGATTGGGGCTATCAGATCGAAGAACGTCTAAAGACTGTCGCAAGTTCAAGATCTCCGTTTCAAGTTCCATCTTCTTCCTCAGTACCTCGGGGTCTCCGGAAGGCGAGGTTTGCTTGCCATCGTTGACCGCCATGAACCCTTGGGGTACATCATCTTTAATGCCGAGACCTAGGTCAAGAGCAGGGAGAGCTCCCGGTGTCTGCATTCCCCTTGCCGCCCGCTTGACATCATCCTCGGCAGTAGGAGCAGCGAAGAACTCAGATATGCCTGATGGATTCCGAGAGCGAGTTCGACCACTACCCAACGCATAATCTGAGCCGCGGAAATCTGGCGTCGAAGGTGAAGGGGAGGCGCCTTCTTGATCTTTCATCAGAGGCATATTGGAGTAGTTGCTCTCTTTCCGTTGATGTCTACCCAACGCAGAACCGTGCTCCTTCTCCCATTGCTCTCTTTCACGATCCAGACTGATGAACCGACCAGAGGCGCCTCCTTCAGCTTCTTCGTCACGGCGTCGTTGTTCAACACTGATTTCTTGCAGTTTCTGTTGTAATACTCGAAGTATACGAAGTTGAACAGCAGCACCCATCAGAGCGATCGCACCAATCAGACCAAGCTCGATCTGCATGGTTTGAGAAACTGGGAACTGGATCCCATTGTTGGTGAACTTAGGAAACAGAGCCTTGAAACCCAGATTCCAGATATAGAACTGCCACGTCGCTTAGATTATTGGAAAATAATGGGGGGACTATGAGTGCCTCACCTCTTTCAGTCCTGCCGTAGTATAGCAATCGACACCCAACATGATGGAAGATGCACCGACAACAGCAGTTGATATGAGGAGGATATGGTAGTGAATCTATTCCCCACAGCACATTGTCAGCTCCAACATACGTCAGGACGTGGTCTTACATACCTTGGGGATCGTGCACAACACGAAGCCGATAACAGCACATCCTGAAGGGTCCCTATGAGCGGTAGGCGCGTTACGAGGATGGTAGTAAGCTCACCAATGTACAGGATCCACCTATAGCCCACTGGGCGAATCAGGCCGCCATCACGGAAGCACTCTATCCAGAGTGCAATAGCAAGACCTGCGGCAAARTGAGACATRATAAAAGTGCAGTAGTGACGATATCCCACCTCCCCAAGCGCCGATGCAATACCGAGTAGCCTTCCAGAAGAATATGGAAATACCTCCGCCGACGATTCCTGCTACTGCCGAAGCGAGAACGTACATTCCGCGGAGTGTCTTGTTGGGAGGATTCACGGCGGAGAGGATACCGAACTTGAGAATGAGGACGAAACAGACGAGCGAAAGCGTATAGAAACCCATCAAGAAAAAAGAGGTCCTTGAGTATAGAGATTTAGTAGTCGGAAGTATTCCAGTAGACGTTAAAAATGGATCTACCATCTGTTTTTGTGCCCCAAGAATGCGCTGGGCAGACCGGTGAGGATTAGTACTGCGCCCAGGACGCCAAAAGCAGGATCGAGTTTGGTGTCAAGGACGATGGGGGCTGCCGATGTCTCAGAAGCTGCGGCACTGGATGCAGAAGTAGAGGCTGAGGCCGACGTGGGAGTTGGGGTGTATGTAACATTAAATGTCGTAGGAACTACAGTCGTGAATTGGGTGTTTTGGCCATTGGAGCGAGTTGAAGTAGTGATTACAACAGAGCTTGTGGTTTCGGACAGGGATACTGCGACAGAAGACGTTTGACTCGCAGATTGGGATTGCTGTKGGGATGTAGTAGAAGATTGAGCGAGAACAGCAACTGACGAGGCTAAGATAGCGAGCTGGCTAAGGAGCCGCATGGCGAAAGGAAAGGAACGGACGAATTCAACTTGAGGTGGAAAGAAACAAGCTTAATTTCAGTCTACTCTCGTAGATTAGCAAACCAGTCCCGGCACCTCCCCGGCCCCCCAGGTTAGCGAACCCAAGTAAGAGCCGATGATATCAATTTGATGAACTCTGTTCCCTGTTCCTGCTCCAATCGTCGCACACATGCACAACTAACCCCTTCAGGAATCTAATATCCTCCATTTCGCCACCGTCTCTATTACTGTACTCGTGTCTTCTCAAAATTAATTATTCGTGCAACACGTCGTGGGCACTGAGCCAGACGCGTCTAGTTCCCCAAGGATTGGGAAACCTACAACTGTTAAGTAAGGTGCCCCTCAAGCGTGTTGGCTGGGCATATCTCCATCACGATGCATACAAAACTGACCTCATGCAAGTTCCCCATGGAATGATCCAAAGACTCCGACATCTGTGCCAGCATTGCATCACAAGGTAAAGAACCTCAAGATAGAAACAAACAAATCACGTTCATTATATGATTTAGATTTGAATGTACAAGTAGAATATAAAAGGGTGCAATACATGCAGGTGCTTTAGTTGAGGCCTGAACAATGCAAAGTAGTTACGCAATGTAATGGAAGTCGTGTCAAAAGTCTTCGATAGTGAGTATGCTTTGTCTATTCCCGGTCGATTGTCCCCACATGGGGGGTAGCAAGCGGTCTGCTAATCATCGTTCACGGCAACGGGCTCATAAGAAGCGCGGTTGTCTGAGCGGTTAATGAGGCTACTGAACCAACCTTTGCTTCCGCGGCGTTGGCGGGGGCGAGACTGTGAGTCGATTACACCATGGTTGGTCGGTAGGGAATTGTTGGACAGGAGCGACTGCCTTTCCTCGTTCTCATCATCGGATTCGTTATCCATGCGCTCCTCATATTCCTCTGAACGCCATGGTTCAGTCTGAATCTGGGACGAAACATTAAAGGAACACACCTTCGCCAAATACGCCGTCCATCTCTTCGAGAGGTACTCCCATAGTTTCCGGATACACTGCAGATTGTAATGAGCCCATCGCAGACATGCTGCAGAGACAATTGACTTACTGAAGTAAACTGCATACACATAATATTATGAGTAATGATACACATTCGAAATAACGAGGAAGCGCACCAAGAACGAAGGAGCAGACACAGAAGAATGCATGCATAGGGTACAAGCGCCACTCGATGTACTCCTGTAAGAACGGAGTGACCTCGCCAACCAAAAAGTTAAACGCCCAGTTAGTTGCGGTGGATAGAGAAACACCCTTTGCACGAATAGTGAGGGGCATAATCTATGACAATACGTTAGTCAGCGATTCGAATACTAAGCATCAAAAGACTGACTTCAGGAGGGTACAACCAAGGCAGGGGTCCCCAGCTATATCCGAAAGCGGCGTTGTATATGATCACGCAAGCCACGACTGCATTTGGTGTTTGAGGAACGTCGATATACATCCACCATCCCGTGAATCCCAATGCGATGGCCATCTAAATTATAATGCCATCAGACAGCCCAGGAGGAAACCGTAGTTACGGACATACAATGACAGCGCCAGAGAGCAAAATAGGTCTGCGACCCCATCGGTCGACGAGATACCAACTAAAGATCAACAATGTATAAGATCATGACAAGGCAAACGAGTTGAAGAAAAAANCCCACGGAGGCAAAGTACTCAAAACATAGACCAAAGAATTGATACCGGTCATCAGGATTGCTCCACGGCCTTCCCACCCCGCCTCTGCAAAGATGTTAGCATAATATCGTCCCGAGAGAACGAACCACTAACCCTCAAACACGCGCGCTGGTCGGAGCAGCTGTATTTAGTACCTAGTCAACAAGATGACGAAAAAAGGACTTACGAGCATAATAAGAAATAACTATAAATATTGTATGGGTTAGAGAACTTCATGGAATTAAATCCTGTTGCCCAAACTCACCATTGATTCCATTCTGTCCGAGCAACAATCAGACGGTGATTAGTGCTGTGTCGATTACCACACTTACAAGTTGGGCGAACGCCTGGGACGACATCGCGAGTAATACACGACGCTTGTATTTTTNCCACATTGCAATATATGTTCGTCCTTCTCCTGAAGCTCGCTACGAATGACATTATTTATCAGGAGCCATATTTTCCCTCAATTGAGTGTACTTACATCCTCCAGAACCTTGTCCTTGATCTCTTTGAATTCGGCGATAGCATCCAAGTTCTCCGGGTCACCGCCATGTAGGTCTGCGATGATTTGCATGCCTTCCGCATCCTGGTCGGTATCGATGAGCCACCTGTAGCAACCGTGAGCTTTCACTGAAATCATACACAGGCACAAGTAAGATTTACCTAGGACTCTCCGGCATTACCATTGATCCTAGTGCAAGGATAGCTCCAATGACGCATTGCATGAAAAGTGGGATCCTCCATGCATAGTCGTTTTCTATGAAGGTACAGAAATAATCAACCCACTGTCAAAAGACGGAAAAAGAAGATCAGACGTCATAGGCAAATCAAATTCATGGTGAAGAAGGCACATACCACGGACGAGGAGTACCCAATGATGTTGCCCGTGAACTCCATGCACGCGAGTGCACCGCGCTAAACAAAGTGAACACGATAAACAAGAGCACAAAAAGTAGGTGGACCATCGTACGTGGTTGGGTGGCGAAATCTCGCTTTGATAGATAGGCACAATAGTTCTGTCGCAACATAAGTTTCGACTTTTACTTAGACGTCAAACAAAACGTACGAAAGCAATCCCACCCCGAATCCACTGACAATACGGCCAACAATCATGACTTTAAAACCTGGAGTGAACGTTTGGATGGCTCCTCCTATTGTAAAGACAATGGCCCCGATAAAGAGTGTTCCCTTGCGGCCTATTATGTCGCCAACTCTACCGGCAGCAACTGAAGTAACTGGAAACGAGAGAAATAAGTGCTCCACGTTGGAGCCAAGGACAGGAAGAACGTACTGAAGGCGCCGACTTCCAGTACGGCAACCATGGTACCGATTTGCAGGGCATTTGGGTTGCCAAAGTACTCCTGGAAGTAATCTCCGGTGATGATACCACTCATAACACTGCAAACATAATATATTTAGCGCCATGCAAGGGGGATGATATCATGACTGCTACTGACCCTTGATCGTAGCCAAACTACATGTTTTCTCGAGGTTAGATAGATACGGAAAAGAGAGTTAGCTGAGGGAACGCACGAGAAATACACCCAGACTAGCGAAGACTAGAGTATACGGCCCCGTCAGATAGACAATTAATTATACTAAATGAAGTACCCACTGGAAATGGCATAGAGCAACGGCTGTCCCACTAACCTGCTGCGGGAGAGAGTTATTGTTGGATCGTTCGCCATGATACATGGGACGAGAATGGGTCGTTGTGAAAGATGGTGATGATGGTCAAGAGGAAAAGGCAGAACGTGTTGAATGGGGTATGAGGCGGAGCGAATTATGAAATCCTTGGAATAGCCGCCTTTCCATCACTGGTCACGAGGTCCGGCCCAAGGGCCGCTCTGACTTCTTCGTAGCACCTTGACCCGGAACATTGACAGTACTTTCAAGTACTTGACGGGTCACTTGTACTTAGGATGTCTTCCTATGCCCCAGAGTCGCTAGATGACATTTCTTCTGTTTCCTCCTATGACTCGGAGGAATTCCGTCTTGCTCAACAAGAGTGGGAGGAATCTATTGCACAACTCCAGCAACTTGTATCTTTCATCCTCCTTCCCACTCTTGGAAAGTACCTTGGAAGGCGGTGGAGTTATTGGGGTTCGCAGCCATAGTGTCTCCAAGTAGTGCTAATCAACTGATTCCTGATTCAATCAGCATACGCGAGATATACTAGTCTTGGGCTAGGGAAGGCCTTCTGGTTCGGCAGTTGAAGTGGAGACCGTCTTTCTCTTTCACCCTGGTAAGAATTTGTTCTTTGCCTCGTTGACTTTACTTTCATCCTCACTCATTATATTAGTACGTTGCAACAGAAAGCTCTTTGCGACGCTCGTAAGCTAAGTAGTTGCATAGTATCATCAACATGATTACAGGGTATCGACGGAATACAAAATCAGCTTTCCATAAAGTTAGAGTAAGGTACTATACGCATACGGCTCCACAATAGTTACAGGCCAACCGACGTGGCGCTATACTCATGGAAATTCATCCAAACTTTCCAAAGCTGTGATAACCGAATTCGACGCATCCTCCAGTGTGTGTTTCAACGGGATCGTCGACTGATACTTCCTGTCAATTGCCCTCATAATCGTTGGTTCCCATTTCTTTAACCAATCACTTTCCCTCAATCCCACCAGTTTGTTGACCTTCCCATCCCCCGTTCGTACTAACACCGAGTCCTTCAGACTATCCTTTGTTGCTCCGGGGCCATCTACGGGTAACCATTTTTTCAATGGATATGCACCACCGGTGACTTTCCAAGTGCCTCCTCCGTGGCTATGAAAGCGCTTGAATAGCCAGATGAAAGGGTATATAAGCAATATAATAGAGAGCAGCTTGATCCATTTATTGGAAAGTGCACGAGAAAGTTTATTGTCGGGCATGATGTATACCTTCGCAGCTGTGGTCTCGAATTCAACAGTGATGGTGCCTTGATAAAACGAGGATTTGATCGCCTGTGTGATATGTTCTTCTAGCGCCTTCAACTTCCAGCCATACACAACCTACAGAGGCAGAAACAATGAGCGCTGAGAGGACTTGGGGTTGGAGATTTACGCACTTTTTCGTAGACAAATTCCTTCAACAACTTGTGACTAGCGCAGTACTCATCCGCCCATTCTCTGACGGTTACTGAAGAGGCTGAAGATAACATTGCCTCTCGTGATGAGGTATGTTCCAAGGCGTCTCCCACGGCAGGGTCGGGTAGGTGATGATTAGGCGCCCAAGGGGGAAGCCCATTGTCTGAACGTTCTTTGACCCATCTCTTGAAAGCTTTTTGGACTTGAGGTCGAGCACGGCGCTTGCCTTTGAAGGTCTGCACTTGTCGAACCATACCTCCACGGTATGCAGGCTCTRCGTCAGCCACTGTCCACTGGGTTACATCGTGAATAAGGTGCTGTCCAACGTCGATATAGAAATCGAAGTCGGTGACCACGTCGGTATATCGTTCCGTACGGGTGTGTGACCTTCCATCATTAGAGCGATGGGTAACTTGGCGGTAACGGGTTTCGGTGTGAGTGCCTTTACAGTGCAGGGCAAGCTTGGTGGAATTTGAGACTGAGAGAGGAGAAATCGATAGAGAGCTTCTCCTGGAGAGCATATGGAAAAACTGACTTAGCATTTCTGACACAATGATTTAGAAAACGGGTAAGACTGACCGTCTGAGTTCAAATGTGGATCGTGGCTGACGACAACTCCATCTCCCCTATCAAAAGACTCTGCTTGATAGTTGGAGAATTCCGGTGGGGGATCTTGTTGGTCTTGTACCGGATACGTGTTCGGAGGAAGATAGTCAACGAGAAGGCGGGTGTCTTCGTCGATGTCCTCGAACGCAGGTGGGGGAGGACGAGCAGAAGAAGACGAGAGATCTTCTTGTACAGGGTCTTGGTGCATGATACTTTGCTTGTTGGGCTCGTCCTCTAAGACGATCATGGTAGCTCTTGTTAAGTGCAGTCTAGTGCAGTGCTTTCCACAAAGGGCCGAGGTAGCACTGGTGAGTCACCTTGGCGTGCCGGATAAGGCAGATGTGCCGCGTGTAGAGTACAGCCACATGATTCTGCCGTAGAAGGTCGGACGTCATGGAGGACATGTGGAACGCCACCGAAAACGGTCGAGTCTGCACAGCTCGCAGTCTCGGTCGATGAGTTCCCACCGTTGCTGGCTCAAGCACCATCCATCTAGGGTGTAGGAAAGAGATGTAAGTAAACGGAATACATTTACTTTACTTTCATTTGAACAGACCCTTATCTTCTTTTCGCATCTTTGCTTTCTTTCTTTCAGTCTCTGTCTTGCCCCACGTCTGACTATTTTCCTTTATTTTCTTCTTTTTCCATTTCATTTCATTTCTACGCCCCTCATGTCATCCACCGATCTCCCTCCCGGCACGTCCGAAACCTCTGCGCCGACGGATACGACCTCCGACACTCTCCCTGCGACGACGACGACGACAACGGATGGGTAAGCATCCATCCCAGCATTCCATCATTTTCTCTGCTAACTCCATCGAACGTAGTCCTCCCACAGACTTCAGTACCGCCACCACTGCCCCCTCCCAGGGCACAACCTCGGACCAGTCGTCTGCACCGACCACGGACAGCACTGGGACCATGGCCTCCACCGACACTTCGGTGGCTCCCTCTGCTCCCACGGACACTAGCTCAGCCCCAGAGCAAACTTCAGGGACTCCTTCCGATGGTCTCACTACAGAAACGACCACAGTTCCATCCAGTATACCCCCAACATCCACCACGACCACAGACCCTGGCTCATCGACCACTTCGACTACCACTTCTGGTGAGTCTACCTCCCAGACAACGTCAGATACAACCACCGGTCCTAGCACCACCACCTCAGAACCGACCACTACCAGCAACACCACCTCGGAGTCCACTACACAACCTCCTCCATCGACGACCTCGACAACGACTGCAGAGCCCTCTTCTACATCCACAGAACCACCAGAAACATCGACAACGACATCGGATCCTGGAGATGCTACAACGACTACGGAAAGGGATAGTCCTGTGCAATCCGTGACCCAGACCATCGTTCCTACGTGAGATTCTCCTACTTGACATACTGCTCTCCACCCAGACTCATCTACCCGTATCTAGAACAACTTTCGAAAGCACAGTCTTCATCACAACCACAGACAGCTCAGGACAAAGCATAACCAGCGCTCCTTCTGCAGTCACCAGCTTCGTAACGAGCACAGCGTCCAATGGTGCCGTGGTCACTATCACCGAAGTAGGGGTGAATCCTAATGCAACACTCAGTCCAGACCAAAGTGATAAGGATTCTTTGTACGTACTCCCATATCATAATGTGATAGATATCCTGATGTCACCGTAGTTTTCAAAATACTGGTGCTGTTGCTGGAACATTTGTTCTCGTCGGTCTCGCTTCAGCTTCCATCGTTCTCTTCCTCTTCTTTTACATCCGACGTCGTAGGCGTACCAGGAGGCTGGAACATGAAACAACCCTAGCTGCGGCAGGATTCAATAGAACCCCCCTGGACGATGATGATATTCCTCCACTAGGAAGTCCTACACCCACAAGCAATCACCCCGACATGGCTCAGCGTACCACACCATTGGGATCTCTTGCAAGCGCTGGGCGTATGTCTGCGTACTTGGACCAACCGGTCAACAATGACGAAACGGGCTTCAATCCTTATGCCGGATATGTATTCCCCGGAAACGCCCCAAGTGGGTATGCTCCTGTTCCTGCTCGGGCCAACAGCCCTCCTCCTCCTAGCGCGACATTTACACCAGCTGGTCGAGGAAGTCCACGGGAGAGTGTAAACATGGTCAACCACAGTGCTAGCCATAGCGCCGCGAGCTACGAGCCGTTACTTGCCTCTTTCCAGCAACAAAATGGGGGTATYCCCTCCCCACCCGCATCAGCCACACTCTCTCAAACTCAAACTCCGCCGCCTCCGCCGCCACGAAACCCGGCCAGGGTGACAGATCAGCAAGTTGGGACAGTAGAGAGTGTAACACCTTTGACCCCACSTTCCGCCACCAACTCTGTTTATTCCTCAGAAAGTACGGGAGACGACAGGTTGAATCCTGGACTGAGGCAGAGACAAAAAGGGGATTCCGAGAGTGGAGATCTACGGGATGAGGAAGACTATTCCAGACCAGTTCTTGGTGTACGAAATTTGCCCGATGGTGCTTCCCTCGAGTCGTCATAGGACTCTCCTTTCCTCGATTCATTTTTTTTNCTGACTGTGTACCACTAATACTTGCTTTCTCCTTCCCTTGGACTTTCTCATCGTTCCCTCTTTCTGACACGCAATGTCTATACTTGTTACATGCTCTTCGGACAATGGACATGAACACATATCGCAACTCACAGTATCTAGATTTTTTTTGTCTTTTATCTCCTTCAAACCACAGTGCTTGCTACCCATTAACGAAACATCTACGATCTACATCCGCATCTCCGCGATGCTTTTCATACCAAAGTGTACATACATTTATATGCNCACTCTGTCATTTGAACACCTCCTAGTAATTGGATACATAAGTAGTTCCTCAGCAATATCAACTCCTCCGGACTCCCCCAGTCAGTAGCTTTTGAAATTCGCGACTCACGATAATCGCTACATCGTCTTCAGTGTCCAGTATGAAATCGTGGGTAATACGAAACGTTAACGGTCCCGTTCGTGGTTCGAAGCCATAGACTCAGAACCAGCCAACCTTTGTCAGGACATAGTTCCTCGAAAGTTTTCAGAGCTACTCATGTATGTATGCTATCCAATGTTAAACTCAACAGTGCTAGAACTACAGGCTGACTACAGGTGTCGCGTATGATTGTCCTTTAAATACTTAATAGATGCAGTCTCACATCAGTCCCTGCTGCGAGGTCTCACCTACAGGTTACACATCGTTAGAAAGGCATTAAAGAATGCGAAAATGGGACATGCGTACGTTTAATAACGTTTTTCTATTGAAAACATCCTCATGAGAAACATTCCGTTTAATTTGATGGTCTCCTATGGGAGCTGCCTTGAAAGAATTACTAATTGAACTAGGCCGAGCATCTGAAGGAGATGACGAGGAATCGGAATGTGAACCTGAACGTGAATGGGAGTTCGAACTATCCGATAACGGAGGAGTCATCGGGTGGTAGATCAACGCTGGAGGGGTGTTTAGGTTAGGTTTGGACGGCATGTCTCTGAGATGGGAGCGGGGTGGACGGGGAGGCCCACTGGATAGTGGTCGAATGATATGTACAGGAGGTGGCTGAGGATCGTGCGGGGCGGAAATCTCTACGTCAGTCCCTCTATCGACGACAGTGTCATCCTCCGTACTTGGGGGATAGAGGGATGGAGATGATCGTCTTGACATAGAGTCTCGCACAATCTCATAGTCGTCTTCGGGCGATATTGCAACGCCGGTATGGCCCTCGCTAGGTGGAATGGAATTCTCATCACCAAACGGACTGGCTGGCTCCGTCAAGCCATAGGTTGGCATCATTCCAGGCATGACACCTGCAATCCCGAGGTCACTAGTGGGTTTTGCTCTTGGTGAGTTGGCTCGGGCTGTCGCCTCCGCCGCACCTGGAGAGTAGGAGGGGGGCTGCGGGGTCACTCTCTCCGTTCTTGCATGATGAGCCTCAGCCATCTGTTGCCGTGAAGCTGGGGGATCTGCGAAAGGGTCCTCATCGTCGAAATGGGGCGTATTCTGTCGCAGCCCTGCGATCCAGCGTGTGCTTGACCTATGTGCCGAACGCAGACGTCGACGGCGCCAGAGCAGGAACGCACATATCCCGAGACCTGCCGCCACCATTCCAACGAACAGGAACACCGGGACGGCTTTTGCAGGGGTTTGGAGAAATCCGCTATCGTTCACTTTAGTAAATGTTTTATTTTGCTGAACGCCTTAGACATACGACGAAGTTTCATTTTCAGAATCTCTGTTGGATGTGGGTTCTGGGTTTCCCACGACGCTGGTGTACACAATAGGAGACCCGTCGGTTTGATAAGAAGTGCTAAGGACTGTTACCAAGGGTGGGAAAGATAATGACGTCTCTCCTGAAACATCCGTAACTGTAATACCCACGGCCACAGGTAATGTCGAAGAAGGTAACTGTGTGAATGTGCTAGTCGACGTGGGAGAAATAGAACTGATGGCATTGACTATCTGTACTACAGACCGGGTTGGAAGATGTTAGTGGAATTATGCACCAACAAAATAGAACAATTTACTTACCAACGGTACTGGAGCCATCACTGAGGGTAGTGCCAATGGATCCTGTTTCCGTCGGACCTGAAGCCGTCTGAGCTTCGGCGGCCTGACTGCGAGCGCCAGATTCTTTCGTCGAGGTAGGGGAAACCGGGGCAGCGGTGGTGGATGATCCCGCAGTGGTCGTGAGAGATTCAGAAGTGCCATCTGAAGATATTGACACTCCAGTGCTTGTCGCCTCGACGGTTGACGTAGGTAACATAGTCTCGCTTAATACCAAGGTGCTAGAGTTCTCAAGGACAACGCTTGAAGCGGTTGTGGAAGCTTGAGAAAGTTCAGGCTCCGTTGAAATATCCGCAACCGACGTGCCAGACTCTGCTAAGGCATCGGCGACCGGTGTGCCAGACTGAGACTCTGCATTAGAGGCCATTCTACAACAACTGTCAAAAGTCTTTACACGTCGCATGAACAAGTCTTTCTTACATAGTGGACGTTGGGGGATTTTCGGCTGCAACAAGAGAGCGAAGAGCAGAACCAGTACTAGTCGTAGACACTGGAAGTGAATTTTCTACAGTCGTAGAGCTTTGATTCACGTTTACTGAACTTGGTGCTATGTCTGTGGATGTGGATCCCGAGGGAATCGAGTCGGTAACACGAGAAGGTGCCACCGTAGACGACGAAGGAAAGACCGCAGGCGAAGATGATCCAAGCACACAGGAAAACGTGCTGCTTTCTGTGGGTTCAGATATGCTAACAGTGTCCGATGAGATTGCCTTGGATGAGGTCTGAATGATAGATGATGCTGTTAATATTCGTGTTGCGTTGGATGGTGTAAGTCACGTACTGGACTAGTGAACGATGGAGATGAGAAACTGGATGAAGAGTCTACAACTGAGGGACAGAGTAAGCTTGGACATCTCTACGGATTTTTGGACGACAGGAGTGTTCAGCCTATTCCTGAGAATGTTGAATAGGACTAGGGCCGTTTGTCGCATAGGTCTACGTGGATCACTAGAGGAGACCTTACCTGGATCAAAGTCCCCCGAACAATTCATAGTCCACAGTATACAGGCAACAGGCAAGTGAGGCGATCCATGAGCTGCTTGTTCCAAGTGAAAGAAAGGGAAGTCTTCGACTGAGTGCGGGTTATATATATGTGGTAGTTTTTCCGTACGCGGGAGAACTTCGAAACTTTCCTGGCAACATGGACTCAGGTCAGTTGATAGAACGTTGCAAGATCCGGCCCCTGGTATCCCGAAAGAATAATGCGAGAAAAAAGCTCAGCGTGAGACTCGATGGTGATCAGGGTGGGATGCGGACACTGTTCTCAGTAGGGAAAATCACACAGAGACCGATATGCGGATTGGATAGCAGAGTGTGTGGTTATCCAAATAAAGATAATGCAAGGGATACAATACACGGTATCCCATTAGATGTAACAATCATAAGGAAGCATAACGTCTAGAGGTTGCGGTATGTATCTAGAATGGATAAACTTCCGTCAATACACAAAGCAAAACAAGGGAAGATATCTCACAGATAAGGAAGAGTACGTGCATACGTGCATTGGTATCATGAATGGCTGGGTATGGTTGTGTTGATCCAGGACTGAGGCTAACCATGTATGACCTGAATCAAGCTGGATTAATTAATTAGCCATCGACAAGCGCGATAAAAAGCATGCTCCCTACGTGAGAAGGACGTCATTTGATCAACAGCATTGTGCCCCGGGAATCCATCTCTTCACTCCAAGCTTGACTGTCCCTTTCTTCCGTCCACCACTGAGACTGCCAAAACTCAGATGACTGGAACTATTGACTCTTCGTAACGCTCTATCGCCATAACTCACACCACTCCCAGCCTTTTCAGGGTCCAGTGTGCCAGACTCTATAGAAAGTAGGATAGATCGGGCCGCAAGAAGGAATGGAGCTTCGACGTTGTCCCCGGTCAGAGATGACGCCTCCAAGAAGTGCACATCTGAAAGAGAAGAGAAGTCAATCGTATTGACGATCGCTTAACAAAGAGACTCACCATTTTCCGCTGCCCACCTACTTGCCTCAGCCCATTCAACTTCTCGCTGCTCTTCACAATCTGATTTGTTGCCGACAAGTACGACAACCAAGTGAGGGCTAGCTAACGCGCGGGCGTCGGCCAGCCATCTTGATAAATTCGTGAAAGATTCTCGACTACAAGTGTTAAAATGTGAGTAACAGTGGTGGATGCAGTCTCAATAATACAACCAACTTTGTGATATCGTACACCAATATTGCTCCGGCCGCTCCGCGGTAATAGCTTCGTGTGACTGACCTGCAGAGAGGGACTTCAAAAGCTTGCGCTAATACATATCAGACAAAACTTACCGAAAGCGTTCTTGACCAGCAGTATCCCAAAGCTACGATCCCAGTAATGTTGATAAGGAAAACAAGACTGCGTTAACAGACAACCATACCTGAAGCTTTATACGTTTTTCTCCAAGCCTCACTGTCCGACTTGAGAATTCGACGCCGATAGTGTGTTGAGAATGGTCCTTGTCTGGGTAGGCAATCTTATTAATTAAGATTGTTGGACAGTGTCATGAGAAACAAACAGGAATTGTGAATGAAATGGTGTAGCAGACACGATTTCCCTGTTCCCGCTTCGCCTGAGGTTGGATTGTGAGCAAGAATAAAGCGATCCTTCAATACAATCTTTACCAATGACGATATACTTCATCAAAAAATCTGGCAAAGATTATGTCACCAAATGTTGTTTAGCTTCGAGACAGTGTTCCAATAGCCACCATAGGTCTCTAATAGTTCTGTTGCGTCCGTTTCATATTCGTTGAGGGGCATAGTTGGGGGAATGAAGGAGGNCTTTGCATGTCATGACCACTTACGCCCGTCACACACTCAACTATTACCCCGCGTAACAACACTGCTCATAACGATTCCGTCCAGCTCAGTCAAGTTGCCAACGTCATACGCGTGCAGACATGCAGGTTTCCGTCCACCACTAACTATTTCATAATTAACGACACTCCTACCATCCTTTCCAAGGGACCCAAATGTCCACTATTACCTGCCCTCCTTCTATCCCAGAATCGACTATGATATACCAAGGGTATGCCGCCGCAATCAGGCAGGCGTGCTGTCCCACAATTTCTACGATCTCCCCAATACGCAAAGTATCATCCCTTTCCAATGTATCCTTGACTTTAGACAAGGTACCATGCTCTTGCGATATCCTTGTCAACTGCCAATTCTTCCTCAACACGCTCCCGTATATCCCAGAAGGACCTGTGTCCTTGCTAAACGCGATGGCTCCGGCATCTATCAAAGCTTCGTCTGAACCATCTTCCCCTCTTCCGGGGTACATCGATACGACTGTTGCTCTAACGCGTTGTGCAATATTCTTCATGTCAATCATTCCGGTATGTTTTTGCTGAAGATCCAGCATAGGGTAGTTCCCTGTCTATGCGGTCAACAATGACCTCCTAGATTGGGTCGTAGAACGTCTCACCAGCGTGTAATTCTAGCTCCCCGTGTAACAGTTGTGTCAATTTAGCTCGAGCTTCAGTGCTTGCAGCATGGGCTGTAGGTGTGGATCCTACTGACAGGACAAAAGAGCTGGCTGGACGAGGAAGTGACAACTTCTCGAGTAGATCCAATGCAAACTTTGCTGCGTCGTTCACCGCCAGGACCTCTCCGGAAAGAAATACGCTCGCCTCGCTAACAGATGTCGACGCATATGCATTCCCAGCGTGACCATAGAACCCGTACACTTCAACAGCTGAGGACTTGAAGATAGCGGTTACTAAACTTTGGAAGACTTGTGAGCCAGGAATTACTCCTGCCCTCCTGCCGATGACGTTAGATTGCGTTTATTGTTGCAAGCTCGTTGCTTTTGCGTACTTTTGCCCGCCGTCAATCTTCACAAACGCTGACCATTTTCTCGGATGATCACTGTGGCGTTCGAATTCTTCTAAAAACCTAACTTGCTCAGGGTGATCAAGTAGGACGCGAACAACCCCGTTTACTTTTTCCATTTCGTCCCACAGGCGGGATAAATCTAGGATCTTGTTCGGGGCTATTGGTAACCCATACAGAATCTTGGGTATCGATAAGTTGTAGATAAATAATACAGATGATTGAATACATACATCGGTGACAGTCCCATCTCCAACCAGGCCTGCGTTGAATACTTCCCAAGCTTCCATGAGTGTTGAGACAACAACTGCGCTGGTTTTAGCAGCCCGCGATTCTAATTGCAGGCGGGTCCCTTCGACTGTCTGAGAGAATCTCAATACATACAACAGCGGCATCGTCTATTAACGACACGGGAACAAACCTTGTGTGTCTTCAGGTGAGCACGGAATGTGGCACCCCAGTCGCTAGCTTTAGTATGCATAGCAGCACAGTTCTCAGAGAAGACCTTGCGATCGATGACGAGTATAGGGGTCCTCAGGCCATCTAACGGTTTCCCTACGAACTGGTCGACCAGAAGYTTCTTGGATGGGCGATTCATGAATGCCCATGGRGTTTCCGTATGTGTACTCATTTCACTAAGCCAGATCCTACTTGTCAAAGATACTACCTTGTCGTCAGAAGACAAGCTGGGTTTACTCCTATAGTCGTCGTTTTCTCGGTCCGACTGGAAAGAATCGTCAAGGCTCTAATTACGGCCGAAATCCCACAGAGTCAGCAGATAAAATAAGAAGGTGTCGCACTAGATACAATCCAAAATAAGAGCGTTGGGATAGTGAGCCAGTCATACTTAGCGCTGGCCGTAGGCCAAACGGCATCGAGCAAATCAAGATATTCAAGGTTTTATAGTACATTGGCATATACAATATTTACGCTGCCGCGACTGCCTCGATTTCGATGTCAACATCTCCAGGAAGCTTTGCTGCTTGAATACATGTCCTCGCAGGCTTAGGGGTCGGGAGCAACTACAAAGGGTAGTGAGCAATATCTGAATAGGCTGTGAATAACTACCGTTTACTTTTTCATACACTTGGTTCACAGCTTTGAAATCATCCATATTCTTCAGGTATATATTCACCTATCGTAGACAGTCAGAATACTTGGACCCATATCCTGGGGAAGATCTTGACCTTTGCTACCTTCTCCCAGGATGAACCCGCCGCCTCCAGTACCTTGCCTAGGTTAGCAATGCATTGCGCCTAGTTTTCATTTGCTTCGTGAGATTTTTCCGTACTAAGCAGAGCAACTTACCGTATGTTCTTGGATCCCCCCTGAATAAAACTGCATTAGAACTGGCTGACAGATTGTCATATTGATTATAATTGCCTTCAACTATCTTTCCAGTCTCAGGATCCACCGGGACCTGTCCGGAAAGGAACAAAATACCACCAACTTTGGTTGCATGTGCTAACAGTTCTGTCAGATCCAGAGCACTTAGTACGACCGCAAGAACTTGCATAAGATATGAGGATGCGTGGGCAGGTTCGTAGCGTTAATCTTTTCAACGGACATTTCGAATTACTTCCAATGAGATGGTAACAAAACAAGAGATGGACGAGTACATTCATTCAGTACTTTACATGTGTGAGCATATCTTATCGATGGGTGATGCCATGTGCTCGAATCTCCTCTCTTCCGACTTGAACTTCGGCCTGCACGTATGTTGAGTACTCAGTAACCTGCATATCACAATGCTCAGAAATGTAACATCAGTACAAAGAAGAGATAGAAGGCATTCAAACGGAAGTGCAAAATTTGTATTCTGTTATAAAAAATGAAATGTTTTGAGTAAAGACAACGAAAGCATGCATCCAAACACCTTGCATAGCATTTGGCCTACTGGTGAGCCTGCATAATGGCGTCCGAGATGAAAGTTGCGGTAACCTGTTTTCCTCCAAACCAACGACCGTTTAGTCCTTGAACAGCATTTTTGGCAGACTCCACCGTATCAAACTTCAAGTAGATTTCTCCCTGGAAATCACACTCAGTTTGTGCAACTCGAAAATAACCAATGGAAAGATATCTGACCTGGGAGTCCTTTTCGACCTTAATCCGTTCGACGGGACCGTATTTGTCCTCACATTCCCCTTTGACATCATCTGCAAGTTCTTTGTCCCAGTCACGCTCAGTTTCTCTGCAGGAGACATAATGAAACCCGAATGTCTTTCATAAGAAAGAAAACATACTCTTCAGGATCAAACATATTCTTCAACAGAACCGACCGCGATTGCATAGCCTGAGGGATGTTAGGTTTCATTCTGTGGATGGGTAGGGTGAGAAGATATTCGTAGATGTGGCCTAATATGAAAACATACATAGGTTGGGGTGTGGGGGCCGACTCGGTTCTAGCAAGTTTTTGCATTAGTGCTTGACGCGAGGCAGCATTCAAGTTACCGCCTTGTTGACATCGGAATCAAGATGGTGTTCATTTAGAGATTATGTAACATGTCGTACCTCCTGTGTCTTCCAATGAATCTTGCTGAGTGTAACGGGCAGTTCCCTTTTCATGGACGGTGTTGACGCGCAACTGTTCCCGGCTTGCATTTAGAATAAGGAAATAGTGCCAGGGAATTTGACTTGCCACTCGACCAGCTAATTCGAAACCTTCCATTTGTTCTAACGCCATCTTGGCATCCTCTGCTCGTTTGTATCTATAACAGAACACATCAGACTCAAATCTCAAGAGGGAGAGAATAACATACTGAACAAAAGCAAAACCTTTACTCCTTCCTGTCATGGGGTCCCTGTGAAGATCTACGAATTCGAGATCCCCGAAAGGCTCRAAAACCTGTCTGATATCGGACTCGGTGAGATTAAAGTGTAAAGATCCAACATAAAGCCTATCACGTCGTATTAGCCATACCCACGCGAATATATCCCATGTACTTACTGCATGGCACCATGGGGTGCATGTACTCCAGGGGGAAGGTTGAGGTTTCTGGGATATCCGAGTGAGATCGAGAACAGTTATGAGAGAGATATACTGACCCGTCACCTGGATGAAGCTTGTTTCTCTCGGACTCTGTCAATTGCACCATGATGGGTAAACCCATCACGACGGTTCCAGTCAGGTTCATGGCCTTTTCTACTAAATCAATAGAACGGAATTCAACATAGCCAATGCTGAGGTATGGTCATGAGTTTTGGCGAAAACATAAGAGAGAAGAACATACCCTTTGGATCTCCTGGAAAGTCGATCAGTGACTATTCTAGAATCCATGACTGTGTTTTCTCCGAGCTTGTCTTCGAAAAAGTAGCCGAGGTCCCTAGCGGTCAGTCTTGCAGCAAGTTGTGAGACAAAGACGGAGCGAGCCTCAGAATCGTCCTCTTTGGGTTCGTCAGGATTATAGTCATCGACCGGTTCCTCGTAAGTGGGCGAAGGACGTCTGGAAAAGGTCAATAAAATGGAATAAAAGTATGTAGATTAGACGTACTTGATAGGTGGAGGAGGAGGAGGTGGAGTACGAGAACGTCGTGGAGGCGGTCTGTCTCTTCTGTGAGGTGGTTCATCAAATTCATCTCTTGCATCACGGGGAGGGCGAGAGTGACGCTCTCCACCCCTACCGTTGCGATCCAGAGACCTTTCCCGACGGTCGGAAGTCCTGCTATGATGGGAAGAAATGGAACCATCATCAACCTTTTTCTTTTTGGGCGCACGCTCGTCGTCGTCCTTGCCGTCTACCGGCATACTTTCCACGTCGTCCACTCGTTTTCGGCGCCGCTCTCGGTCCTCTCTGTCACGATCCCGGTCATAATCACGCTCACGATGGCTGTGACGGCTTTCGCCTTCACGTCGTCGGTGTCGAGGCTCTCCATCTCGCTCTCTGTCCCCGTCACGCCGTCTGTCTTTTTCTCTGTACCTCTCTCGAGACCTATCCCGGTCACGATAACGGTCACGACTACGACTTCTGCGCCGTCTTTCGTCCGGGTCCCGTTCACGACGTCGTTCTTTCTTTTCCTTCTCTCTCGAAGTGGAACGGTGAGATTTTCGTGTTCGTAAGGTGTCAGAGGAATGGTTGCGGGGGCTATTTTAGTGGGCTGGTATGTCAGTAAAACAAGCGAGAGTAAACTAGTGGACAGAAAACGCCGCACGATTTATGGTTTGGAGATTTGTCCACTTCCATTTTCGTACTGGGTGAAGACATTGGTGAAGAAGGAGACCCTGTCACGCCGTCACAAGTACTTCCATCTGGGAGTTTCCCCAGAAATGCTCAATTTACATTTATTTGTACTCGATATAATACATTTGGCCTTTAACCTTTCCTGTCGTTCACAGCTGCAATCTGGCTCGCACATTCGCTTCAGCTCGTCCCATCTCACTCTCAGCTGCTTTCTTGTAAAGATCGTTCAATGGATTCAGGTCATCGTCACGTTCTAATGCGTCCTCCAGTTGGGAGAACTCTCGTGCGAATTTGCCGTTCAGGACCTTTGAAGATTCTTCAGGATGGTCATACGCCGGAAACACAGGAAAACTTACCTGATTGTACAGAATATCCTTGAAATGCGCTCTTATGTCTTTTCCATCGAGCTTCAAGGCGCCGTTCAGTTGGCCATATTGAGAAACAGATGAGTGATGCTTCAACTGCACAAAACCAGCGTGAGATATTCCCTTGGCATACTCTGTATCTTTATTCAACCGCACCTGTAGCACAAACCCCTCCTCCGCAGCACGTTCAAAAATCTCGGCAGGCTCTTTTGACATCCACATTTCGTAGCAGAGTGCCTCATCAGAGCACCCAGCCTCCTTCAGGACCCCGAAGGCTTCACGGAACAGCATAATGATATTGGGCCACAACGCTTGCTCTGGGAGGATTTCAACTTGTCGAATATCGCTTCACGATCCACTTGTATAGCTTACCTGCGAATAAATCCATGCTGTCTCTTCCCGCGCAGATGATGCAATGGCACCAGCTTTCGTGGCCCCGATAGCGCGCGAAATGGATATCGCCAATGGCAAAGCGTTTCCGGTCCCATCTTGCTCAGCAGACACGAAGCAAGGATATCCTTTTCCTGAAACATACAATGACCGCACAGAGGATCCTATCATTCTGTTCAAAGCTTACTGTGAGTTGCCAGGATCTGTCAGCACTCAGATGTTTACCTAGGTGCCACCATCACAACGTCCTGCGAAGCTTTGAAATTGAGAAGCTTGTAGAAGACGTTGTAGCCGCTGGCAACAACGATGCAAACGTTATCCTTCAAGTGTGGCGCCATCCGCTCGTTGAAAATGCGTGGTTGTACCTGGTCTGGTACCAGGAGAAATAGGACTGTAGGTGTTTGGTCAGAGCCAATCGACTATACTTTGAGCAGAATCACAGACTATCAGCAAGAGCTGCGGCTTGGCCAAAGTCGTGCTCGAGAATAAACCCCTTGGATTTAGCATCCTCAGCATACGAATCTTCTCGATTGGCAATGATGATCTTTTCGTTGGGGATGCCGCTGTCACGCAGGTTTTGAGCTTGGGCTGCTCCTTGGTTCCCAAACCTAATGTTTTTAATCAACACCACGTTCGCTACTTCTGACAACTAATCAAATCGCACCCCAAGAAGACTATTACCTTGTCTTTGAGGGCGTCGAGATTGGCGTCAGCGTCGTAGTAGCTTCAGAGGGAAATTAGGAACATGAAAATCTCGGGAACTAGTATGAGGAACCGGTTCTCACATCTTAGCGGACATATTGAGCTATGAGTTATGTATACAGACTTCTAGGAGTACCGATTCTATGTGTTATATGCCAGTTCTGAGGGTGCAAACATAGGGTCATAGGGTTGCTTTGACAAGGGCCGATTTTCGGTCCGCTTTTGTCAATAATTCCAAGTATCCTCCGGGACGGAGGGAAGCAGAGATCACATGGTTCTCGATTCCACACAAAACAGCCAGGGGGAATTGACCTGCGGGGTCCTTTCCCTTTGTGAACACTATGGCTTTAGTCTCGGGCAAGATCGTTTGCATTACAGGTGCCTCTAGAGGTATTGGGCGGGNTTGGTACGTTTCTAGTTCTCGATCAAGGTGCTAGTTCCACAGTACTCAACAAAGGCCAGTGCCCTGGAATTCAAGAAGCATGGTGCTTCTGGTCTCGTTTTGCACTACTTTGGGGATCCCGAGACCACCAGAGAAATTGAAGCTCTTCAGAAAGAACTAGAAAGCGACGAGCTTCGCGTCGTCAAAGGTAAGGAAATACTATTTATCTCGCATGGGGTGCTTTGACACTTATCTGATATCTCAGTGTCTGGTGATATTGCTCAACCCGAAACTGCTAACAAAGTACATTTCCATAACTCCGAATTCCACTAAATGCTGAGTTGACTCCTAGATAGTTGCCGCCGCGGTCGAGTCCTTCGGTCGTATCGATGTACTGGTGTCAAACGCTGGGATATGCCCTTTCGCCGAATTTTTGACAATGCCCCATGACACATGGGAGCGKACGCGTCAAGTCAACCTAGACGGTTCATTCTACGTTGTGCAAGCTGCTGCGAAGCAGATGCAATCTCAAGTTCCCCAAGGAGGCAGCATTATAGCGATATCATCGATCTCTGCCCTCGTCGGGGGCGAACTACAATGGTAAAGGGATCCCCTGATATACCTGTCTCTTGCTTATCGCTTCCAGTCACTATACTCCAACCAAGGCAGGAATTTTATCCCTGATGCAGAGCTGCGCAGTGGCGTTGGGAAAGTATAACATTCGTGCCAATGCGATTCTTCCTGGAACAATAGCGACCGACATCAATAAAGAAGATTTATCTGATGTTAGCAAGAGGGAAGCGATGGTGAAGAGAACATGTTTAGGCAGACTGGGAGGTAAGTCAGCCGCATCTTCCTCCTCACTTGCTTGGACTGACTATACTAGCTCCTGACGACATCGCTGGACCCGTCGTATTTTTAGCCAGCGAACTGGCCAAATATGTTACGGGTGCATCTTTGCTTGTGGATGGTAACACTCAGATTATTTTAGCCATTGATTAATACTGACCATTCACCCACCGATTGCTAGGTGGACTTTTTGTAAATCTGCAGTAGAATGTGTATTACTGAGTAGAACTTGCCGTAGTGTAGAAATAGAGACAATTTCTTGTGTGCAAGAACGGGGCCGGGAAGGCGGTAATTAATCACAGGGAAAGTCGCGGCTGCCAGTGGAACTGCTGGTCGTTTAACGACGGTATGTTGCATAAGTTTGCAGTTGTGCGCGCTCGATTTTATGGCCAATAACTAGTTGTGGAACTCACTCATGAGTAGAAAATAGTTAGTCCATTCGACACTTATATATTACACAAAAGGGGCTCAAGGTGCAGAATCTGACGATGAAAATAAGGTCRAATACTTTCATCAGTGTAGGAAACAAACTCACAATAGTAATACTCGTCAATCAAGGGTATCCAGTCTTTGAGCAAAGTGCTAACGACGCCCAAAAGTGGAGCATTTGCGGTGCTATTAGCAAGAGCATTGATATTGGGTCTAGGCAGTCAATGTTAGACGTGAACTCCATCCAAATAATGGACTTACTTCGTGAACTCTGTCCACACGGCACCGCGTAACAGATACCAAAGCATATCCTTGTCTCGCTTAGCATATTCGGAGCGTTCAAGAGACGCAGACGGAGGTGGCGTCCGACGTAGACTTCGCGACATAAGTTCTAACACGAGAGTGGCCAATACCGCGCGGTTCGAGGACTTGGTAGTTCTCCGGTCTGCGACAAAGAAAGAAACTGATGGTGTCTACGTCAGTAGCATACGGAAACACATCACGTCGAGCATACGCACCGTAGACCAGCGGTCTGAGGACGTAAAGAACCTCCGCAACCCAGTCTTGATAGTTCGACAGTGTCTTGACGAGGCTGAGTGACGGCTTCATCGAGGAAGGAAGAAGCGCTTTAGGGAGTAAGTACTCCTCCATGCTTGATGACGACGTTGGCGGTGGGGGCGAGACCAATAGATGGTGTGTCGGTAACGGTACATGATTATTTTTTAAATGTGTTGGGGTCTCGCGGAGGGATGAGGAAGGGGACGAAGGTGCAAGGGTAGGAGATGATATCGAGGATGTAGGGTTGATGTTGGCAATATCAAAATCGCGCTCAGGTATCGAGGGAGACAATAACGGTCGTCGGGTTATTTTGAGAAGAAGCAGTCGAAGAATGGTTCTGCGAGATAATTCTGTCAGTTAAATTCTTCTCAGTACCTAGACAGATGATAATCTTACTTGACTACTTCAATGAGCATGATAGTTCTCCATCTTATACGAGAGGACACCCTTCTTCGGAGCCCCATTTCAATAACAAGCTCGGTATAGCGAAGGAGCTCCAGAGTGCGAGCTGCCCATTTGTAGAAGACATCTTTGTTACACCAAGCTCTGGTGAAGCGTGTGTGGAGAGAAGAGGGGATCAGGGGTTGGTATTTCGACTCTGAATGGATGACTTTGGCGAGGAGCGTGTCGTGGTACATGCTCATAATGTTCAAGGAGGCTGATACTAGAATTTACATCAGGAACAGAGAACAAAGGAATGAGGCGCATAGAGGCAACCTACAGGTTTCAGAAGCCAACTCCGCATCTTTAAAGCGTCCTGGCAGTAGCCAAGTGAGGGATCTAAGCGACGACTCGACGGTAGATATTGTGGAAACATTTTTCAGCAGAAAGGACTCGTATCCATTGACCAAAGCCATACGTTTGTTCTAACCTCCGAATAGTGGTCGTGGTGGTAAGTAGTCAGAACAAGACTCTGACCAAACGCGGACCGGCCATCGAATAACCGGCTGCCATTGGCATTAGCGCCGCATGTACATATTATATGCCAAACGAGCTACGCTAAATATCGTATTATCTCTATCTCTCTCTGTATGCACATAGGACATGCCATTTGTCAGTTAGTAGACTTTCTGTCGTTTTCTGCTCCCCCCTTGGCCTTCCCCAGAATGCAGGGATGCTCCAGGGTCTCGCCGTTCCACATAGGGTCTCGATTTCTTCTCTTTTTGCCCAATTTTCTTTTGTTTCTTTGTTATAGCTTTCTTGACGGCTCTTTGCCCACCTCTTTCCGCCAATGAGGAATACCTTGCCTGCGTTAGTAGCTCTTTCTTTCCGGCTGCTCAAACTGATCAAACCCCGAAGAAGACGCGTAGGAGTCAGAATGCGTACCATCTTTGAGATACCATCTCCCTTTGCCTAATTTTTCTTTTTCCTGCTCTTCCTTCGAGAACTTTTTCAAGGCCTCGTACTCGATCTTTTGTTGTCGGTCTCGGTTGACAGTACTTTCTGCTCGTTTAATTGCCTGTTCGAGTCTCTGTATCTCCAACTCTTTCTCAGCTCGTAATTCTTTGGGTGTCGAACTTATCAGCTTTCGCGCATGCTTCAAGTTGCTTCTTAATGTACGAAGCTCGTTCGAGTGAGCAGCTTCTAAGAAACTATAATTATGTTGAAATTTCTCAGTAGAGAGTTCCCCTGTTACAGAGAGGAACCGTGGGTCGCGACTGGTCTGTAAGATGGATTCAATTTGAGATGGAACGCCAGTACAGATGTACCTACCGGAATATGAGCGTTCACGATCGCTCTTTTCCGAGATACTGGTCGCTTGGAAGTGACTTCTTGGGGTCTATGCAGGGAACTTGGATTAACAATCTCAAACAATGGAATTGAATATCACCCACGCATGCTTGTTGGCGCGCTTGGGAATATCATTACTGTGTTTACTACTATGGTGGTCTTCTTTAGCCCTTATCCTAGAGGAAGTGCCGATGACAGAGACGTCATTGTCTGATGATGCCTCAGAGTCAGATTCATTGTCAACCTGGGCTCGTTCTAAGGCTTGTTGAGCTTTACGAAGAGCACCCATAGGGAGACTTGATAAGTCTATGATTGCACTATTAGTTGCGATTCCTGTTGGCTTATTCCAGTCTCGTACCATCTCGTAGATTGTTCTGCTAGGGTGATGAGCTAATTCTACACTGATGCAGAAAGTGCGACGTACAAGTCGGGATGGACCAGCGATGGAATTGTCTTCTTCTTCTACGTTCTCGTCGCTGTCCTCATCATATAATTCATCTTCGTCTACCCATTGAGCAACGCGAGGGGGAGTAGGATCTGAATCGGAGTCTTCTAGCCTCTCGTCCGCTTGCTCTTGCTGGGAGTCGTCGTCTTCAAAGGCAGATGTAAAGGTTTCCTGAGGGGTAACATTCGTTCTTGATTTGTCTGAGGTTTGCTTGCCCATGGCGGAGAAAAATTGGAGACTGGAAAGAATCTCGTTAAATTTAAAAGCGTATATCCGCATTAGTCATCAGCAGCACAGCGATCTGCAGCCACTTTTTAGTAAGATAGGGAGCGTTCATACTCCACCTAAATCACGTGATGTTAAGTGTTAAGTCCAATAAAACTAATTGAAACTCGAAATGCACGAAATTAATTATTCTGAAACCTACGAATTTTCGAGAACGTCTTTCCCGAATTTATGTAGGTCTTCAATATTTTATATCGGAGTCTTGAAAGCCTCCCATGAATTTTCTGTACTTAACTTTCGGGTTTTTGATGGGGACTTAACATCACGTGATTTAGGTGGAGTATGAACGCTCCCTATCTTATGTACCAGATGCCTTATGGTCGGCCGGCTATAACAGCGCAACTTGAAGACATTCTTATTAACGTTCGCGCGCACATTATGTACAAGATAGATCAGAGATCATTGAGATTTTAATAGTCAGAATAAGTAAATACATAATGATATAAGCGGCTATAATCCATTATTGTCCATCAATACATACCGGCCATTCTCCAATCGAACGTCCAGGGAAATGCCGTCTGTAGATACATCAGATCTCCAAAACGGTGTGAGCCCCATGTATGTGCCCAATCTGGTGAGAAATTTCTGTCGTCTTCTTTTCTCTGGTCTAACCGGTTCATCCAGCAGGCCCTCCCACTGGTACATGGGACGCGGTATGATAGACGCATTATCATGATCTGTCCCCCCTCCTGTTCCAAGAGACGACAACTTTAAATCTATCCTTGTCTCTAAATCCACACTATCCATATCCATTTCATTGAAGCGATCCCCAAGATGGAATGCCACAGCCTGTACAATTTCGTCAACAGCGAGCGTCAGTATCATTGTGTCAAGAGAGCATATTGAAAGGTGTCCCTCACCTCCTTGGAGTGCTGGAAGACGGTTTGATTCAGACGCAGATAAATTTTGTTCAGAATGCCTGAATGGAAGAAGGCGCTCTTTCCAGGAACTTTCGACATAAGACCACGTTGCACAAGAAAGGCTTCTAGAGCTGCTCGAGGAAGTGGTCTGTATGCAATTGAAGAGGAAAAATAAGGGTTGAAGTCAACTGCGTGCAGTCGAAGGGCATCGATCGTGGAGTTGTTCCTCCTCCATAAGTCGTCCTGTATATATTGTGGCCATCAGAGCTTCAGTGAGAGTGGTTGTTGGCATACCCAAAATATGTACCACCATGCCATTGTCTCATTGGCAGCCACCACAGTAAAACGCTCAAAAATAGCATCAAAAATAGTATCACTCCCTGCCAATAGCTGGCGAACTCGCAAGTCTTTTTCAAATTCGATGCAGCTCCTCATGACACCATTCGAGTCCTGTGGTTGATCGTACACCGCCGAAAGAAATCTGTATGACAGAACATTGGCTTTCCAGGCACACTCATTCTTGTGGTGCTGCCGATAGCCAAGGAACGTCTTTTCAATGGACACCGTCTTTGAACGTATCGTACGGCAGTTGAGCGACAGGAATCTGGCCAAAGGAGGTGTCAAGTCGTAGTTGCTATTCAGGCCGATAATATCCGCCGGTGCATTCACCCTCTTGGAATAAGACAATTGTACGTCAAATCCACTGCCCATGGGAAGGCCCCTCCACTGAAGGCTCCCGCGGCGCCGGATGTGCAAGATACAGGTCGAGAATAGCTCCTTCCTTTGGCCGTGGTACCCACGTCGCCGACAGCACAATACTGATTGAGATCCTGCATCCTGATTAGTAGTTAGATTGAATTGTTGGTTTTNGTCTGGAATACTTCGTACTGTAAGGTGCTCATAAGGCCATAGAACTCTCTGCCCGTCCAAGGCTCTTAATGCCATGCGAATATCACGCCGTCGAAAGGTGGTTGGCAGAGAGTTCTGTTTGATGTATTCTTCTAGGTCGGCTATGTTCTGAAGAATAGCATGCGATCCATGGTCGTAATGTATCACCTGTAATATTTGCACAACATCTCTAAACGTTATACACGTGCACTTACTAGTGTCGGAGGGAAAGGAATCCACCAAGCATTCCCAAAATATTGAGCACATGGTCCACGAGTCGCGCTGACAGGTCGCCAAAACGAGTCTGGTCCAACGTAGCATTCCTGAATCTTCTCTTCCAAAGACCTGAACCACGGATAATCAGGGCCGGACAAGAGAGTCGTGGCTTTGTTGTATAATAGTGAGCCCATTTCACGAAGAATCTTCCGTACGTTTAGCGAGCTTAAACAACTAAGAAAATAACAAGTACCTTTAGGTTCTCAACATGCCGTTCAGCAGGGGAGCCTTTAAAATCTAATAGATATGGAGGAAACTGAGAATCCCTTGATTGTGCGTATGCCATTCTCTGTGTTGAAGGAATTTTACACTCCACACTGGTAAGAAGTAGAGTAGAGATGGATTCCTGCCAAATTCTTCGTTTCAAATGGATTGAGTGCGGTGTCGTATCGAGCCTGATTCAAACTGTCAGTCTGACTGAACAAACAAATTTAAAATCATGCTCAACGATATCTACCTGGGAGAAAAAATGTCGATGCCTTTACATAACGCGTCTAAGACCACCGATATATACGCTATAATTGAGTGCACTCACTGAAGTCAATTCGTTTCCGTAAGCCTAGAGGAATCAGTCAGCGTCACAAATTGTGCGAAAGTAGCCAAAACCAGCTACGTTTTACAAGACGATTTACAACTCCCCAGTTAATAACAATGAAATCTAAAGTTCATTAGTATCTGTTTTCCTTGCAAACTTGGTATCACTCACAAATAGTCAAACCATACGTTACGACATATATCCTAGGAAATGATGATATTAGCTCAAGACAACGACCGAAAGCTCGTCAACCTACGTATAGAGCACGTAGCTGCTCAAAACATCCTCTCCAGGGACATGTAAAGATATTAACAGTGCAACCAGAGATGTTGCGACATAGTTTAATCTTGAAGTCCATTCACTTGCATTGCTGACTGGATCGAGAAATGGGGCATAGAGGCACTGAGCAACAAAAAATCCGATCATTAATACCAACAAAAGACTCTGTCTGATGATTGGCAATGTTCCCCTGGGTGCGGCTCGAAACAGGCAATTGTCTGAGTCGACGACGGCGACCACCAGCAAGGTGCTCAGCTTTGCAAAAAGATAGATAGATTGATATGCTCCCCATTCCCTACGATAACCTACAATGGAGACCGTAAGCACAAATGAGGATTCATGATGCTTCATAACAAACCCGCATAAAGAAACGAGAATGGGTTATTGTCTCGAGCCAGAAGTCTGTGGTACTCGCTGTCAAGATCTACCCGGTTCCTTGGCCTGCCCAATTCCGTGAATTTTGCGATAGTGGGCACCGATCGATTGATTATTTTGTGGAGCACAATGGGAAATGCGATGGTTAACTGCGACAAGGAATGAATTGCAAAGATTTACTCCTATGGTATGCGAAGACTCACTGTACAGAAAACCACTGCAGAGATAACAACGAGAATTGGAGCAAAATTAATTTCATTCTTTTTCATGGTCGTCGTCCAACAAAAGTCAAGAGCATCTCGGTACTCCGTACTGGATCCAAGCGGTGGGATCATAGGGGGAAATATGGGGGAGGTGGTGTATGGATTCGCAACGACCCACAGGTCACTGGACCACACTAGGACGTGCACAGCCATGATGCTGAGAGGCAAGTATATGACGGTGAGGAGGAACGTAGCAATAATAATGCCCCATGGGTTCCGATCAACATCTATCTGTTGTAACCCTTCCACACGATTGTAGCGGTCACAATGTCTGCTCTCTCGGAAGAAGTAGTACAGCAGAGTCGATGAGATAGCCATGAATATAACAAGAAAGATCAAAGATTCGACGATGGTGGAAGTAAAGTTGAGGGCCAGAATTTTTGGTCTAGGGTGGATGTTTGAGAGAATATATGTATCGTTGACATGGTATACTTACATAGTACCCAAGAAAAGCTGTCTCCATTTGTCCGGGACGTCTCCGACCCCAATGGGAACTGTTACGTTGTAGTAGTTAATTATGTGCTATTTTGAGATGCTTAGGACATACTAATGGTGGAAAGTATCAATGCAAAGACTTGTACGGTATTTGCCATTCCTTGTAAACTGTAGAAGGTAGCCAAAGCACTCGATCCCTGAGTCGCTATTATTGAACAATTAGAACAGGCATAAAAAGGGGACATACAGTAAGCCCCAGAAGAAATCCCACAGCGGATCCAAGGATAGTATTACGGTTCCTCCAACTAGGAAGCTTCTTGTTAGCTAACAAGTCGTCCATTGTATTGCCAGATCCGTCCAGAAGTTGCATGGGGGGGAACATTTCAGTTTCCTTCGCCTGGGAGTTGATATCTCTACCAGTAAAACGTGGGAGCGGAAGGACCTCAAGGTGTTGGTCGAGTTTCGGAAGATGTAGGACGGGGGCACCCCGTGCAAAAACGGTGGTGGCTGGGATGGGCTGATGGTTTAGAGGATAGCTTGTATTGTTCAGAGGTTCATAAAGATGTCGTAATAAGCGTGCTGATTTACTGGTAGGAGGGTATCTGGTTGGCTGGGAGGATGATCATTCTCCGACAAGTAGGTTGGAAGGGACGAAGCAACATTATTGTGATAGTAGCCAGTAGCTCCCTTTGGACCAGGAAACACTTGGGCGTCGTAAGCAGTGTCATGAACATAAGTGTCGCATGTGCTTGCAGTTGGAATTATGACCGGGTGCTGGTAGGATGCGTTATGTTTTGGAAAACCGTCAAGAGGATCATCTTCTCCAGGGTATCCTTCGCGGTGAATGAACCGAGCTGGTTGCATAAGTAATGAATACTGAGGTGTAGACGGACGTGATACCATGATTAGACAGTATCTCGAGTGCTAAACGAGCGCATAGATAGCAAATTCCGGCCCTCAAGGAGCGCTGGGGTGTAGGTATAGGTCACTGTCCTGGTYTACAAGTGGGGAAGTGCCGCAATTGCCTGTTGCTGATGAGTCACCGGACAGCCACCAAATTGATTTAACCCAGCCGGGCCGCCTCTTCAAGCTTCGACTTCCCGACATTTTTACAGCTGCTTGGAGCATTCCTGAGGGCAAGACAGCGTATATCTATGTTAAACACGAACTGGAAATTGAAGGTGGAACTTCGTCATACTTGTTACATTTAAGAGCACAACCCCTATGAGGTCGGTAAGGGGAGAAAGAGCCATGTATAATAACTATATAGCTGACTGATACAAAGCCTGCATAAGAGGAATGTATTGGCTCCCCAGCTCCAGAAATCGATAACAATTCGTTAGACAATCATGAATGCGCCAGCTAGTACACTGCCAATAACTGCGGCGACGGCGGTGAATGCCATGGGCATGTTGATTAAGGCAACGGCATGCGCGGAGTTGTCTTCGTTAGCGCTTGAGGAAATTGCAGATCCTGCAGCACTCGTTGCACTGCTGAACGCGGAACCCGCTTCACTGGTTAAACTCTGGAAACCTGCCGTGACAACGGTATATTGAGAGCCAGCGAAGGAAGTGACAGCTGCAAAAATTAGACCACGCTCTGAATTGGTAGCTAGGGACGTTACTCACCAGTAGCAGCGTTGGTTGCGCCAGACTCAGCAAGAGTAATAGCTTCACCTCCCGCACTGAAGGTAGGTAGTTAGAAGCTGTAAATCCAGATGGCGGACAAAAATCACAGGATACCTTGTTACCACAGTGAATACAGAACCTCCAACAGCTTCAATATATGCATAAGACAACGTCTGCAACGAATTAACGAGAAATGGTTTGTCTCACAGGTTACAGTTTCAAAGACACCGACAGCTCCGTCAGTAATCTGGGACCCAACAGAGGCCCCAAAGGAAGTTAAGTCGCTGACTGCTTGCCCAGCTGAGAAAGGGAGGGAACGAGATAATAGTAAGACACTGCTGGCTGCTGGTACCGTCACAAGACGCCTTGCAATCATTCACCTTCTGAGGTTAAACTGTCTATGGCACTACCCACTGTAATTATCTTGATCAAGAAAGTCCTCGGAAAATCAGACGAGACCACATACATTGGCGTTTCTCAGGGGAAGCCGACACAAGTACAGCCAGAGACGCAACGAAGAGGAGAACTACGGACTTCAACATGGCGGATTGAGCGAATCAAAAAAGTCGAGAAGGGAAATGAATCGAGGGATGGCTCCTCCCCACTATTTATATAGTTTCAAATCTCGTCACCAGGGGTCTTAGCCAAGTCGGACTCTGTTGGCCTGTGCATCTGCGGAATGCGGTGGAGCGACAGAGCCACGATCAAAATATGACGTTCCGCCACTTATGCAATTAGCGCTTTCATGATCCAGATCTCGCGTGACTATCCGTGACAACCGTCTAAGCGCGAATATGCCTCGAGCAATCATCTCCCTTCAGTGTTAGCGTCAGACTTTGGACAACTTACCGCAGAATGTAAACGTATGATAAAGGGAGGAGCGGAATGGCTGCACATGGGTACTCCAGTTCATTTCTTTGGTGTTATACAATTCTTATAGTCTCCTAGATGTCATGGATGGGTGCATATCATCTAGTCTTCGTTRTCGTGCGCTAACATCGTATTGAGTCAGTCATTTTGTTCCCAATATCACGATGGGTGCGCATTCTCTAACGATCTGCTCTGGATCCTGCCTCATCATAAAGTCACAGGTGCACCCATCCTTTCGTGTGTTCATAAAGGCGTCCCTGGCATATTCATGGATTGCCATATGATGGTTGCTGAACCAGAGAAGGTATCTTAGTGTCAGGTTAATTGTGATACATCAGGCTCTATCTAACCTTCCGAGTAGTGGGTGGACGACATCGCGGATGCTGGCGGGGCTCTTTATTGCTTTCATCTCGAAGCTACATGTATGTCCATGATTTGCTTTGAAACCGTTGTAACTTCACTTACTACCCTGATTTACAGCGGATCCCATATCTCTCATCGGTGTGATCCACGCGCGTAACATGAAGGCTGGCGTAGCCATTTCTCCTGACACGCCCTCGAGCTCTATTACCGATGAGATTGCCAATGCCGCTGACATGCTTTTAGTGATGACAGTTTATCCTGGTAAGTTCAGACAATGCGCATTGTGATTTCACAGGAGCAATCTCACCTTTGATAGGCCGCGGGGGTCAGAAATTCCTTGAACGCTGTGTTCCCAAAGTGGCTGAACTACGAGCTCGTTTCCCTGAGAAAGATATCGAGGTTGACGGAGGGGTTGGTCCTAAGACAATTGATAGTTGTGCCAATGCAGGTAATGTTCTGCTCAAATCCGTAGCTTGTGATGATTGTATTTATTTCAACACCAGGTAGCAATGTTATCGTTGCCGGTACGGCCATCTTTGGGGCAGCAAACCCCGAGGATGTCATTGCCACCCTCAAGGCCAGGGTTAATGCTGCCCAAGCAACTATATCTAATTCTTAGACTATTTAGTAATAAAGCATACATCTGCATATTTCTTCCTGGCTGTGCGATTCTGCCTCCAAGATACTTGTCAAGAGAAGCACTGTGAAGGAAGTCTCTTTCATTGCAGCATATACGGACGGTGTTACTTATCAGACGATTTCCAATGTTTTAATATTCACACATAATCAGGAAATTCTTGCATGACAGATTTGAAAGAGAGAACGATTCAGTTTTTAAGTATGATAAGAGATTCAGATAATTGCATTGCAGTTATGTAGGTTGACTGGTAGACCGTGAGGCGAAGACAGGTGTCCCTGGAGGTCTCTGAGAAAGAGGCGTCGAGTATGAGCTGTGGCTGAGCACTTTTGTTGATCGGAGTTTTGCCCACTCTATAACCCGAACACTCACCACGATCATTGTTTTTNCTCTCCACTCATCATACTTTTGCTTTCATTCTCAGTYGCAGTACCTCCTTTGTACCTTCAATGGCTTCCTCCTCCTCCTCTCCAGAATTTTCCACCGCCCATTCAGCCGACCCACCTGAACGGTTTTCCTACAAATCCGCTAGTTTTGATGAAGCAATCGAGGAACTAACAAGGTGAGTTATCCTTGATGATGGGAGAGTCCTGTTCTGTAATATGTCTATGTCTAGTCGTTTCATAATGAATCTTCCCGACGAAGAGCTCGAGTCAATCGCACGAGTATGTTTCCAAGTTGAACAAGCGTAGGCTTCGATCACTTTCCATCTAATACTTATCGCTCATATTCAACTCAGGCATTGGTTTTATGAAGACTTCATCCGGGATCAAMNCCAAAATTCCCATCTCTTCCACTGAAGAAGTTTTCAGCAATTCTGTTTGAAACATGTCCTCTCCTCCAGGGTTGGGCTCGTGACCACGAGCAAGCCTTTGAACACTTCATGCTCTACAAGACGAGAGTGCCCGTTTGCGGAGCTATAATGCTAAATGAGTCATGGGATAAAGTAAGTAGATTTCAGGATGTTGAACTGAACTACTTACTCACCTGCATATCTCAGTGCATACTCGTAAAGGGGTGGAAATCCTCCTCAGGATGGGGATTTCCCAAGGGAAAGATTAACGAAGATGAGCCTGAAGTTAATTGTGCAATCAGAGAGGTAATGCTTCACAAATACTCACAATGTCTCTTTACTCACGATGATGATGAAGGTCCTAGAAGAAACTGGATACAATCTGGCTGGACAAGTCTCTCCCGACGACAGGATTGAGTTGACAATCAAAGAACAACGAGTTATCCTATTTATCGTTCCAGGAGTATCTGAAAGTTATGCATTCAAAACCAAGACACGGAAAGAGATCAGCGTATGTTTCTCCCCATCCTTGCGTCAACTTGTCTTCACGAAAGAGGAATAGAAAATCGAATGGTTCAAGCTCTCTGATTTGCCAACCTGGAAACGCAGCAAAACTGCGCCCGGAAAGTTCTATCTGATCTCCCCATTTATACCGTATGTTCCATCGCCGTCTTCGTGTTGAAAGACTGTCTAAAATGTCATCGTAGTGCATTGAAAGCCTTCGTTCATGACCGAAAGCCTCGAACACCTCGCAAATCTCGGAAATCACTCGGGGAGCCTTTAAACCGTCGATCACCTGCTCTCGTCAAACAATCTTCATATTCTTCCCTTCACGACATAAATCAAGAAACCAGCTCACAGTCGTCGTCTGCAGATGCTGGGGAGCCTCCGACTCCGTCACCTCAATGTACGGAACCTGTGGCACACACGATCACTGCCAACAATCGGGGTACGATTGGCGAACAGTCGATGGATCCTCAACTAGCTCGTTTGCTATCGTCTTTGCAGCTCTCAACAGCGATGAAGTCGAATACCCGTGGGCCATCAGAGAACCCTCCACCTTCTGTGAAGCCATCACCTATACCAACGAGTACCACCCNGGTACCCCGCAATACTCCAGGGCCTACATTTCAAGGCGAGACCGCACATACAACAACCTACTCACCGTCCCGAGAGGCCCAACGCCGCATTTCTCCTTCCTCCATTCCCCCACCAGTTCYTACACATAACGTTGCTCAGCCATCGACTATGATGCCCCGGTTTATTGAACCCATGAACTCTGTTTCCTCGGGTTCTGTGCCCACCCGCAGACTTGCTTCCCGGCGCACATCAAGTACCGCAGACATCTCACCATACTTATCCAAGCCCCCTGAAGTTCCCACATCTGCAAAACATCTCAGACAGATCGCATTACTGGAAGCCGTCGCAGACGAATCCGCCCGAATGAGTCCTCATTTGGGTTACCGCCCTACCACTTCTAACCCTATGAACCCAGAGCGCAACCCCCGTGAACCAGGGGTACTCTACACATCTGGCGGCTTGACCTCTCGCGCAGCCTTCGATGCCGGAATGCCATATCCCGCCGTGCATGATCCCTTCCAGATTCGACCGAGGACAAGCCATGCCTTTGAGCGCCCTCCAACTTGTTCTATACCGAATCACTTGACCACGCAACAGAATCATCTCTTAGCTCTCATTAATCCACCGCTACGTTCCAGTCAAATGGTTCCACATCCACCACAATATGGCTTGCAAGCGTTTCATGCACTGCCCCCTGCGCCCTCAGCTGGATATTATCCAGCTCCTTTGCCTGGTAATATGAACTATGTACAAGCCCACTCTATGACCCCTCCGATGTCTGCCCCTGCTGTATCTCCTGTATTCGATTTGCCCAGAAACCGTAATCCTCCTGTAGTGGGCAGTACCCTCCTATCTATCTTGAATGGTGGCTCAAATACCGGTCCTTACACTTCGAACATATCGGCTTGACTAGGGTATATTTAGTTGGATTTTTTATCTTCACGTAGACATCCCTACCGCTCACGACTATATTCATTTGCCTTGTTTTCTTCTCCTAGTATTTCACCCTGCAGGTCTGACCATGCCATCAGACATGTTTCATACTCCTTGTTCATCATGCAGCAACGTATCATATACTGTATACATTTTTATCCGCTTTTTTGTTCTCTTCGTTGCTCTTCGTGCGTTCTATCCAAGGGAAATTATCCGTGTCCCTTTCCTTGCTGTTAAACATTGTTTTATTGTCTTGTTCTTGGACCTTGCAATTATGTAGCGCATACACACATGTACTACAATGTACAGAAATATTAGATCGGCATTGAATACCAGTGGCAGTTGTTGGTCAAGTCGTTGACTCAGCAACAAATTCAGAAAGTTTTATAAATTATCGTAGTTCCAATTTCTCACCACCATCATCTGTCCTCCCATCTTCAGGCTCCTGTACATCATTCCCTATATCTTATAACCAACATGTTGAATGGAAGCGGCATTAAGATTTTCTCTGGTATAATGTCCTTGCCCCACTATGATTCCCCTAGGTTAACCTCCAATGCAGGAACTAGCCATCCGGAACTGGCTGAAGTTATAGCTCGACGGTGAGTTACATCTTTTCGTCTTTACACAAAATCAGTCTGAAGTCGAACATAGTATAGGTCTACCCCTCTCAAAGGCTGAGGTAACTCGCAGCGGGATCGGTGAAACCAACGTACGAATCGCAGAATCGGTGCGGGAAGACGACGTCTACATCATCAACACTGGGTGTGGTGCAGTGAACACTGCCCTCATGGAACTCTGCATTATGATTCACGCCTGCAAAATTGCAAGTGCTAAAAGGATAACAGCTGTTCTACCTCTCTTTCCCTATGCACGGCAAGACAAGAAAGATAAAAGCAGAGCACCCATTACAGCAAAACTGGTGGCCAACATGATCCAAAGGGCTGGATGCGACCATGTTATTGTGAGTGGGGTTCTAATTACTAGGGCGATTATCTCTAAGGAACCTTTCATTCATAGACGATGGATTTGCATGCCTCACAAATACAAGGCTTTTTTGACGTACCAGTCGACAAGTAGGTGCTCTTCTACCGTCCGATAACTCTCTCTCATCAGTCGAACCTTTTCAGCGTGAGTTCCCGATATAACAGCACATTTTCCTATCGTTAACTGTTCCATCGACAGCTATACGCAGAGCCCTCCGCTATTCTATACATCCGAACACATTTCGACCTATCACACGTGGTCATCGTATCCCCCGACGCAGGTGGTGCGAAGCGGTATGTTATATTCCTTTGTCCAGTCGGGGATCGTACTTACACCGTTCTATCAGCGCGACCTCTATTGCGGACAGACTGGGAGTCGATTTTGCCTTGTTTCATAAGGAGCGGAAGAAAGCAAATGAAGTTTCGCGTATGGTCCTTGTGGGATCAGTGAAAGACAAAGTAGCAATTCTTGTGGACGACATGGCGGATACTTGTGGTACTCTATGTCTTGCGGCACGTCACCTATCTGAAGCTGGCGTGGCCAAGGTATATGCTATCGTTACCCACGGTATCCTTAGCGGGAATGCATTGAAGGCAGTGGAGGAGAGTGCTTTGGAGAAGCTCATTGTCACGAATACTCTACCTCAATCAGGAAACCAGGCAATCTGCAGTAAAATCGAGGTAATTGATATTGGCGTTGTCTTGGGCGAAGTGATCAGGCGCAGTCATTATGGGGAAAGTGTGTCCAAACTCTTCCACGAGGTGCCATATTAGATCTATTTTGTAGCATAGATAAAGCTGTTTAGATCGGTGGATAATTTTYAATGTATAGATGGACTTCAAAACACAGACTTCCATGATCTCAAGCTTTTTCATTATCGAGTATGGCCAAATTATGGCAATAAATATACTTACTGGGGCTCGTCGGCAAGAACAGCCACTAAAGTGATTCTAGCGTGCCGACTAAATGGAGGTAGCGATAGAAGATCAAACGGTGGACTGTTCCGATTGCGGCTGGTTATACCTTGAAACAGAAGCTACTTCTGTTTGAAAAAATGCTGGCCGGCCGGGGAACGGGGAAAGAAGGATAGGGACCTAATAACGTGCATAAAATGAGGCAGCAGGACGAGSGAAATAAAATGCGAGAAAGTTGGAATAGCTAATTAAAATGTCGTAGGAAGTGGCGGAAGAGTGATATTTCCGTGGCAGTCATGGAGAAAGTTTAGACTTGTTTGAGCAGTTGACCGAAGTAAGTTAGAAGGCCATCACACCGGAAACTCGGTTGAGGAGACTCACCTTTAGACTCGATTGCTGCTGATGACCTGCTGAACCCCTCCAGCCCCGTACTAGGCGCTGTACTGACTACTTTCCTTCTCTACCTCCGTGGCCAAATGCTCGTCCTACCATGCACCCTTCTGTCCAGCAGCAAGGTCAGCCCACCACCTATGACACAACTCCCAATAATATCCACAACAATGCCCATAACCACCAACCACATCGACAACAGGCAAATAACTCCCCAAAGGAGACCATACATGTCGTCGGAACACCCGCAGTCTATATTCAGGATGGTAGGCTCGTCGTTGGATCAGCACAGAGCAGTACGCATCCTCGCTCCTCAACCCCCNATTCATTATTAATCCCTTTTTTCGTTTTTCTACAGGTTCCACACGATCATATACACCCCTCAAGGTAACTTATTCACTCTTTTGTCTTGGTGATTTTTACTTACAATTTCCCGCTATTTACCATCCATTTCACCCTTTCTCACTGCTCCATTCTTCCTGTCACTCCTCCTCAGCTACTTGGAGATGGTTCTTTCGGCAGCGTATGGCTCTGTGACTACGGAACTTTGCCTCCAGATCTCCCCCTCTCCCCCATGCAATGTGGTGCTGGAGCCAGGCCGGAATGGAAGGGCAAACGGCTGGTAGCCGTGAAGCGGATGAAGAAGAAATGGGAAGGGGGCTGGGAGGAATGCCAGAAACTGAAGGAGATCGAGGTGCGTTCCTCGCAAATTTCGTTCTATCTCATGCTCATCATTCCCTTTCCTTCATCTTCACCAGTCGCTGCGCGCAATCCCTTTTCACCCCAACATCATACCACTGTATGACTTCTTTCTCCTGCCATCATCCAAAGAACTCTACTTCGTCTTCGAGTCTATGGAAGGCAACCTGTATCATCTCATCAAAGCTCGGAAAGGCAGACCACTCGCAGGGGGCCTTGTATCGTCCATATTCAGTCAAATCGTTGCTGGCTTGGACCATGTTCATTCCTCAGGATATTTTCATCGAGATATGAAGCCAGAAAACATACTGGTCACAACCACTGGTCTTTTTGACTATACCCCAGTTTCTCCTCTAGCCCCGCCCAACGCTCCGCCAGAGAAGGACGTGGTTACCATTATCAAATTGGCAGATTTTGGACTTGCTCGAGAGACGATGAGCAACCCGCCGTACACTGAATACGTATCTACCCGATGGTATCGTGCTCCAGAGGTTCTTCTCCTTAGTCGGGACTACTCAAACCCTGTCGATATGTGGGCGCTGGGAACCATAATGGCGGAATTGGTCAATCTACGTCCGCTCTTTCCAGGCTCGGATACTGTAGACCAGGTAGCTCGGATCTGTGAAGTTCTAGGTGATCCTAGTGATGACTACGGCTTGGATTCCTCGGGCAGTCTGTTAGGAGGGGGCTCTTGGCCGAAGGGGATTGACATGGCAAAAGATGTTGGATTTGCCTTTCGCAAGGTAGGAACTCCCATATCTACTCTTTTATTGAACTCATTATTGTCACCGAATAGACTCAACCAAAGGATATCCACAATCTCTTTGACCCGAGTATCCCGCTATCCTTGGTGCATTGTATACGAGATTTGCTCAGATATAATCCTGATGCGAGACTGACAAGTCGGGAATGCGTGTATCACGAATATCTTCGTGAAACTCTACATAGAAACCAAGTCCCATTCCTCCTTCGCTATCGYCACCGCCACCKCCCCCTCCCCATACCCCTTCCTCAGGCCTTGNCAACTGCCCATAGTCTGCTGTCTGCGCCGCCACCACCACCTCCGCCACCTCCGCTTCCAAAGTCGGTCCCACCAACTTCAAACCCTGCTCCTCCGCCACCACCACCACCACCGCCGTTTTCTGGGAATGGACCGCCTCCACCGCCTCCACCGCCTACTGCATTCAAGATGGGAGGAAGGCCGATTATTTCTAAGCCAACAAAACGCTTGAAGCCATTCTTCTGGAGTAAGCTCGCAGCTCCCAATACCTCTACTGTCTGGGGAGAGCCATCTTCCTCTGAGGACCTAGATCTCAGCGATTTAGAAGCAACTTTTGTCATAGATGCTAGTCCCACAGTTTCTCCTCAATTAACGCCAGGTCTGAAGAAGCAAGGTGTAACTACCCTTCTTGATATTAGCCGTGCCCAAAACATAGGTGATCCAACATCACGCTCCCATTCAAATCGTGTTTGACGTCTTTCAGGTATCATGTTGTCTCGCATCAAGCTCAATCTCCCCGACATTCGACGCGCCTTACTGGAAGTTGATGATAGCAACTTGACCACAGACGATCTCAGGGCTATAGGAAAGCAGCTGCCAACTTCCGAAGAGGTACATATTGTCTACAGTGAGCCATTCAAATGAGATTAGCTAATATGAATCTTCCAAGGTTACTCGGATTAATGCTTTCGGTGCTGTTGATAGGCTTGCTAAAGCTGATCAATACTTTGCACATCTCATTTCTATCCCACGTCTATCCGAACGTTTGGAGTGCTTGGTGTATCGTCGGAAACTCGAACTCGAAATTGAAGAAATCCGACCGGAGCTGGATTTACTACGAAGTGCTTCTCAGCAATTAAGAACATCCGCACGTTTCAAGCAGGTGCTACAGGTTTGGATTGCCACATTGACCTCGGTATCATTGCAGCTCTGATACATGTGCTCACTAGACTGTGCTTGCCGTTGGAAACGCTCTGAATGGGTCAAGTTTCCGAGGCGGGGCTCGTGGCTTTCAGCTAGAAGCACTGTTGAAGGTTGTGCCTTTGTTTCGTCCTCGGACCATACTGAACCGTAACCCTGTTCTTCTTTAGATGAAGGAAACCAAGACGGCCAATGGTGGAGCAGATTGTCCGACGTTGTTACACTATCTCGCTCGAGTACTCCTCCGAAAAGATCCTCAGCTAGTGACTTTTATAGAGGAAATGCCCCAATTAGAAACTGCAACTCGGAGTGCGTATCTTCCCAACGTATTCTCATCACTTCACCAACATCAGTGTATAGCATCTATGCAAACAATCATGCAATCTGTGACTTCTATGGTATCTGGCCTAGCCTCGTCAAGAGCGAGATAACACAAATGAAGCAACTTAAGTCCACCCCGACAAACGACCGGTTTATCACTGTAATGCAAGTGAGTACGAGTTCTGGATATGCAAAATAATGTTCTTGACAATGGGTCAACCCAGTCATTCGTTCATAGAATGGAGCCCAGCGTAGACGCCATAAAGAATATGGGTAGTGCACTTGAGAACGAACTCCGCTCTCTACTGGTGTATTTCGGCGAGGATCCTACATCGCCAGATGCGCCAAAAGCAGAGGAATTCTTCGGAATGATCCTCACTTTCTCCTCGTCTCTCCAGGTACATTGAATAGGCAATCGTCTTTTGATGCGACAACTAACATTTCATAGAAATGTGCACTCCAAGTATACGATGGGCAGAAGAAAGCAGAAGCTATACATCCCAAGCCAGAGAAGAAGACATCTGGAGCTTCTGCGGTAGACGCAGTGAGTGACCACCTACTCTTCAGGCCGTTCGAAACATTTGAATGCCCTTTACCTCAGAACGCTGGGATTTCATCATCTAATAACTTAAGACCACCACAATCTCAAGGACGTGCTGCAGGTGGAGACTTTGATGCGGCGATGCGTAGTATTAGAGATAGTCGCCGAAGAGCACGTCCTATCAATAATCGCCCTCTAAGTAAAATTTTCGTGGATGGGGGCAACAATGGTGGGTTGCGACAGAGCCGACTTTACGACTGATATTTACGACATTTCACTTGCATGGTTATTTCTTGAATGCTTCATACATATTCAAACATCACTACATCTACCTCTTGCATTTTTTGTATTGTATATTGCGCCCTTGGATTGTGATATTTCAAAGGAACAGAGGCATTAGTCAGAATCGTCTGAAGGTACATCTTCATCATCGAACACAAGATCGACTCCTTGCTCTTTGGCCATTTCAATTGCAGACTGCTCTTGGTGAGACGAAAATTCGAGGATATGCATTAGAATGGATGTTTGACCTGCAAGTGAATATAGAAGCTAGAAGTATTACAGTTGCGACAGGCGAATAGACATAACACAAACCTTCAACATAGTCATTCAACATCTTCACAACGTCGTCACGGAGAGTACCGCGATCTGCCTCCAAAGACGGCAACTTGTCAAGTAAATTCTGTGTCATTTCTCCTAGAATCCCAGAAGCTTCGAGGTAGTCATCAAATGACATTCGAGCCTTTTCTTCCGTTGAACTTGACCTCACAATGGACAAGATCTCCTCCCATAGACCGTCGATCCCTTGAGCTTGTCGGCCGATTTCCCATCGTTTGGGCTCCTCACCCGCTGTGCTACCCCCAACTTTAAGAAGGATTGTGTCTTCTGGATTGTTCTCTAGAGTGAATCCATAGCCTAGAATCAACTCAGAATTCGGTTTCGGTCCATAGTTGTTGAATATCTCTTCAGATGACTTGGTGGCAACATGAGGAACGAGAGAAATGGACAGTTCAGACGAAGAGGTCGTGTTGCTGTCTGTCACCACCCAGGATACAGGATGACCACGAGAATGATTCAGTGAATCAACACCAGGAAGGAGCACGGGCTCAGTAGTTGGTGCTGTGTCCAGCGATGGTGTCTTCGACAATACGGTTGAGGGAAACGCCCGAGAAGAGACATGAGAGGCAGATGTCAGGTACTTGTCCCTGGATGCAGGTCAATCCCACGATCGACTCAAGTGATAGCAGAAACAAACCAAGTGAAAGCCTTGCCCCACGACTCATGAGACTCGATCAGGAATTTGTGACATTGCTCCCACTCGCTCTTCCATTCGAGCTCTCGATCTTGAATAGCACCGTACAAATTTGTGCCTTTGAAATGTTCTCGCTCTTCCGTAGTGAAATGAAGGCCTGTCTTTAGCTGCTCTGCCGCAGGGAGAATGGATGTGTATGGACGGTGCTTCAAATGAGCCCAGGTAGAACCTGACGGGCTAGAGAAATTTCAAACTTCAGCACTGGAATAAACGCGGAGAAACTGGATGGTTCAATGGGAAGATCACCTGTCAACGGAGTTCTCATCTCTTAAGATATTATGCAATGCAAGATATGTGGCGATAGCTTGTCTGCCAGACCACGCGTCAACAGAGGGGTCACTCTCCAGACCTTTTGTGAGCTGAGAAATCGCGGTCCGGGCTACTTGAGGGGTAATAGCCAGGCTGAATGGACATGAAACTACCGTACTTTCTTCGGGCAGATGTTCACTTGCTACGACCGAAAAGCCGGATGGGACTTTGAAAAGAGCTCTAGTCAGATCAGTGAAATCGTCGACCAAACGAGCTATGTCAACCTCTGATAAAATCTACTGCTGCATGAAGGAAGCCACCATTACTCTTAAACCACTCTTGGAATGCACTGATAGATTCTGTATTTGACAATGTCATGTTCTTGGGTCTTGATATAGTTTACAGATAAGATGCACAAGCCACGTTTCTTACCCCGACCTCGCTAGCTTTCCTTTCCTAGCTCTCTACTTTACTGTCTCTCGAACGAGCTGAATCCTCGGGGAAATTGATACGTTTTCTCAGCGGCTCTTTGATATGGGGTCATGGGGAAATATGGTCTCCGAGATCTCTCCGACTTCCTCGTCCGCGTGTGTTCCGCTTCTTTGTGGATCGAGCGCTCTCCTCATTCTCTCCGCAGATATCTTCTGAATGCCATTTCGACTGGTAAAAGTATCCACGAAGATACTGCAGTATACCGTTTCATTAGGCGAAATGAATCCATCAGAAGCGGTTTCTACGCGTACAAGTTCCATGCATTTGAATGAACCACGGGAGTAGACCCGGTATTAGAGCAGCTAGGTCAGGCAGGGACCACACTAGGCCTGGGACATTTCCCCGTTTCCCCTGATTGGCTCAGGGTAAGACACGATCTTCGACATCTTCTCACCCTTCTGAATCTTCGTATGTCATCTCATAAATGACCGAGTCCATATAAAACAGACCGGGCATATCTTCCGGGAGCACTCATCCCGTCTCCAACCCTTTGAACGAAACTCTTATCTGTCGTGAAGGGTCTCCTTCAAAGTCGTCTCTGTACACTATGTCCACCGACAATACGAAGATCCAGGAGACGCGTTCCAGCACAGACGAGAAGCAATCTCAAACTAGCCAACCGTCGGTCCCTCAAGACGCCAAGGTCCTTGAAGTTACAAATGCTGACCTAGCTCTCGCTCTCTCCACTGGACCTCAGCTCAATCCGCGAAGCTTGTATGCTCTCAAACTTTACCTCGTCCTCTTGGTCGCCTTCATGGGCAGTATGTCCAATGGTTTCGATGGCCAAGTAATGGGCGCAGTCAATGGCATGGAGTAAAGCCATCTTATATCGGAACAATTCCAGATACTTATGTTTGTGATTCAGACAATATCTTAATTACTTCGGTATATCTGGAAATGACGCAGGTGGTGGTGTTGGCACGGTACGCCTAACACCGTCTATTGAGATGTAGACCTTACCCACGAAATCCTTGCCTGCCATATCTTTAGGTTACTGCCCTGATTTTCGGAATTGTAAGTTGACTGCTGAGGGCATTGCGGGGGTCTGACATTCTAACATGTATTGCATAGTATTCAATTGGTCAAATTGTGGGTGTTGCAGTCGCTGGCCCCGTGACAGACCGGTTCGGACGTCGCGGTGGAATGGTGAGCTACAGATATCCTAAACTAAGATGGACTGCACGTCTCATGCGGATCACTTCTATGTATAGTTTACTGGTGCCCTGATTATTGTAGTTGGTCAGTTGAACTCCCTCTCTTCCTGGTCGATTTCTCATCCCTTCTCTAGGTGCGATCGTAATCACCGTGGCGAAAACTCAAGACTACCTTTTGGCGGGCCGCTTTGTTCTCGGGTTCGGTGTATCTATCTCCACGACTGCTTCTCCAGCGTTCGTAGTAGAAATGAGTCCTCCCCAATGGAGAGGTCGTCTTACCGGTCTATACAACAGTACGTATCAGGTCTTTTCCCTTTAATCAAATGCATTGAGAGTCTTATGCCTTTTGCTGTAGCTATGTATTATGCTGGATCAATCCTTTGCACCGGAATAACAATTGCTACGGGTCGTATTCAAACAGGGACTCGCTCCTTCCGTGCTCCTTTGGCTATTCAAATATTACCTGCAGGTATCATGCTGATTTTCGTCTGGTTTTTACCCGAGGTATGTGGCGACTGTTAGCTGAGTTCCAACGGGCACTAATTCTATTTAGTCTCCTCGTTGGCTCATTGCAACTGGAAAAAGAGACCAGGCTCTCGCAGTACTTACCAAGTGGGTTCTATCGGACGTTCAAAGGGTCTCGCTAACTGTTCACAGGTATCATGGAGCCGGGGATTCTAACAGTCCGCTTGTTCAACTTGAGATGCGTGAATTTGAAGAGAGCATTAAAATCGACGCATCTGATAAGCGGTGGTGGGACTATTCTGAGCTTGTAAACACGAGGAACGCCCGTTATAGGACATTCATGATGTTGCTCATGGGATTCTTCGGTCAATGGAGTGGCAACGGCTTGGGGTATGTACCCATATTCTTGAGCTGGAATTCCGATCAGTTCGACTCATTTTCTCTAGCTACTTCCTTACCATTCTGTTCAAAAACGCGGGAGCCAAAACGCAAGAACGTCGATTGGTACTCAACTTTGTCAATACCCTGGTATCTGCTTGTGGTGCATTGATAGGAACTTCCTTGTGCGACAAAGTAGGCCGCAGGACCATGTGGTTCTGGGGAACACTCGCCAGTGCTGGGACGTTGGCGGTAGTAACTGGTCTGTATTTTCATCTCTTTCACGGCCGCGTCGCCTTATACTTACCACGTCATCTAGGATGCACTGCAAAGTTCGGTGCAGAAGGAAGCAATCCTTCTGGCGCTAATGCCGCTATTGCTTTCATTTGTGCGCAATACCACATCAATACTATACTTTATTATACTAACCATTTTTAACTACAGTCCTCTTCGGTTTTGTTTACAGTCTCGCTTATACCCCTCTGCAAGCTTTATACCCGTCTGAGTGTCTCAGCTACAATACTAGGGCCAAGGGGATGGCCATGTACTCCTTTGCCGTCAGTTGTGCCTCATTCGTCAATACATACGCAGGGCCGATCGCTTTGGAAAGAATTCAATGGAAGGCGAGTCTGTAGGTAGCTGTCGTGTGAACCGTCTACTTATCTGCGACTTTAGTATTACATCGTGTATGTGGGCTGGGATTTGTTTGAATGCGCGGTGATTTGGTGGTGTGCCGTCGAGACAAAAGGGAGAACACTGTACGTCAACCGCAAACTTTGCCGCTCTCTCCACTTATCTTACGATAATTGTAGTGAGGAACTGGACGAAATTTTCGAGAGCCCTCATCCAGTACGTACATCACTCGTGAAACAGAAGGTCGCCGTTGTCCAGAAAGCTGGAGAGGTGAAGATGGTCAATGTTGATGATGTCACGGCTTAACGTTGAAGGACAGAGTTGAAATGTGTAGGGCCTCGTTCGTGCGCTTAGATTTCAAATGTACCCCAGGATTCCGTTGTATATTGTTGGGCTGGTTATCTTAGGGGAACTGTGTACTGATAGTATTCATCGACGGTAACACATTTTTCATGATTTATTTAGCTTCCTATGGCTTTCTGTTGAGACGAAATAATTTATCAAACGAAATTTTGTGACAGGGTACTAGTCTGATGATCATATGCTGGGAATTTTTGGACGCTCAATCTATCAACGGTTGATACCAATTGAATTAGGTATGTTACCTGTTACCAACTGAAACCTTTGTCGTGTAAATATCTATATGAAGCCCGACGAAGCTGGCCCAGTGGTTGGTTTAATTTTCGGCGCCGCCACAGACATTGCCATCAGTATCTTATCTGGACGCGATCGTGTGGTCTCCTTACCTAAGTGAGAGTTCTGAACCTGACTGGAGGCGCGGCGGAGGGAATAAACTGGTGAGCACTTTTCCATGGAGGATGTTGCAAGGTCCGGAGAAACTGATGTACGACACCGCGAGGATCCAGCAAGGTCCACTAAAAACCGTCGGCTTCTCGTCCAAGGCTTCCATCTGAGGGCATGGGAATTTCACGCAGCGCATTTTGGGAATCCTCGCCTTTTAGAATCCGTTCTTTGTTCTCCTCTACCCCGAGCCCTCACTACCCCCTGCATCATTGTATCCCTTCCTTTATAGTTCTGCTATGGATGATGTCGATAGTAATGATCTTGATGACTTTGAGGACGATACACAAATGCCTTCCCTTGTCGACGATGTTCCCCAAAGCTCAGGGTCCATGACAATCACTTTTTCTACAGAAATGGTCGCCATCTCTTCCTCTACAAATCCAGGAGCACCAACGATGCCTTCACCAGAGCCTGATGATCCTACTTTCGATCCCGAATCCTCAGTTTTACCTCCTCGGACGCGACGCAGAATAGATGATGATCACATTCCACGTCCCCCAAACGCTTTTATTCTCTTCAGGTCCGCGTTCATCAGGTCCCAGAAAATATCAGGCAAAGTCGAAGGTAATCACAAGAACCTTTCTAAAATCATTGGTGCGTGCTCTCTCGTTCTTCGACGCGTGGAATCAGCCTCAGCGAAGAACACGTGTACCACAGGCATGTATTGGAAGGCGTTGCCCCCTTCCGAACGTGAAGAGTGGGAAGCCAAGGCTGTCGTTGCTCAGGCTGAACACCGAAAGAGATACCCGGATTGGAGGTTCAGACCAAACTCTGGTATTAAAGACAAACCCATGAGAAAGAGAAGGAAGAAAAAGGTGAAAGACGGAGATGAAGATTGGGGTCCCACAGAAACTCCTAGTAGCAGCCCGAACCCCTCTCCTCCCCCGCAACGATCTAAGAAAGGGAAGGGTAAAGCTAAGGAACGAGAAGTAGGCTCGTCTTCGAAGGGGAAAGGCAAAACGAAGGCCGCGAGCCGTAAGGACAGGCGCCATACTAAGATCAAAGACCTACTAGTCGAAGGAAAAGATGGCGCTGAACTAGAAGTTGCAGTGGAGGAATGGGAAGAAGAGAGGCGGGCTCGAAAGAGAAAGAAAGGTGACACGGATGATCCATCCGACATAGGATCGGACGAGGATCGTATGATCCAACGTGCCATGGAGCTCTCTCGACGAAATGCACGAGCAACATTTTCTGAACCGTCATCGTCTACGTCTAGAATGGAAGGTTCATCGTCTCGGTTGCCAGTACCGTCTGACCCATGGGCAGATGCAGGCGAGTCTGACATGCACGGGGATGAGGACCTGCTGTATTATCCGGAGGACGAGACTGTAATTTCCTCTCCACATCAAGAGGTGCCGCGAGTCCGGTTTCACCAGTCCGATTCTCCCATTCCGGCCAATCCTCAGCCTGTATCTTCATCTGTCGCGACTCCTTTGCCATCGACGTCCATCCGCACAGGACGCTCTGCGAACCCGCCTCCCCAGATTAGGGTGTCAGGTCCCTACACCCCTCAAACAGATGCAGAGGACTATTCCTCACAGTATCCAGGTCCCATGTCTTCGCCTATGTCATTCCACAGCCCGACTCTACCTAGAGCTACGGAAAACCGACCAAGTACTCCTCCAGCATTGAAAAGATCTTTGTCAGCTCCTGCCAATACTCGCACTCCATATCCTACTGAAGAGCCCCCTCCTTCGCCTTCACCCGTCGATCTAACACCAGAATACTCTCCTGTGCTATCTTCTCCTGATAATGGCGCTGGTTCATCTATCCCCCTACGCAGCCGACTACAGATGCATCCTTCTCATCGCACTCGCCACGCTCGCACTCGTTCTCACGCACTTTCACCATCACGGCCAAGTGCCATGGGCCACGCCAGAAGAGATACCGTCTCTTTCCCTTTGCATTCTCCAATCCCATACTCGCCACTCACATACTCTTCACCTGTTCATCAGGAATACGAAGAATCTGCGCCTCCCTCATATACTTTGCCTATAGTGCAGTATGAGAGCTTCGGTCCTACTCCGACTGCTTGGACTGTGTTGTCGGGTTTTGAGAGCTCTGCCACAGGGGACCTTGTCACGGAGCAGGGTGGAAGCTATGACACGAGTTCTATGGCTCCATGGTTTGGGGAGTCTTCAGCCATTGCTGAAACAGAAGCGCTGTGGCATTCCCAAGATGACAATGTTGAACGAGAGCCCACAGAAGGGTCGAATATGATGCTTGAGCAACTCGAAAGAAACCGCGTTGTTTCTTCGAGCGAGCCTAGTGAAAATCTCTCCCAACAACAGGTCCGTTCCCTTGTTATAACTCTCTCAAACATACCTAACTTCTATCGCCGCAGTCCACTGGCTACATTTATTGGGGGTCAGAATCTTATAGACATACTGATATCGGTGAGCAAAGTACAGCGGCCATTCCGACCTCGTCTTTTTCATCCTTACTCGGCTGGAATGGTGACTTTTCATCTTCGGATCAACAAGCCTATACCTACTATCCATCCCAGCCTCCTCTCGAACCAGAGGATCCCAGTGCAATCCTCCCATCTCAGCCTTATATTCCTATCGAGAGAAGAAATGAGATGGTTTATCCTATTTACCCTCCAGATGATGCCAATCGCAATTCTCAAAGCCAACACAGAACACGGAATCGTAACAGGATTTCGGAAGCATCACACAATCCCCTCCATAGACACGCCCGCTCGCGGTAAAATGACCCACGAAGGTTCCCTTCCGATACCCACCATGTAATTGTATTCGTTTGTTTGTTCTATCATCGTTTGTTATATAGTATTCAGGTTTTCGTGTATATACTCTTGTATCGTTGTCCTCGCTGTGTTTCCTTTGTAAATGTATTTAGTATGTATCCATTTCAGACTGCTTGCAATAATTGGTCCCTCAATTTTTGAAAACGATGCGCGTTGCGATGTTGTGTCTATTCAGGTCTAAAGACATGTTGGGCATTGAGGATGCGCATGGTGGGACAGCCAAGGAATATGGATTTATATTCATCACACACACAATCAGGAAGAATGAATCACTGTCTAATGTACTTTTATTACCACCCAAAGATGAGGTCTGAAACTTGTCCAATGACACCTTTGGTGGGACTCGTGCTGGGAGCAGCTGATGGCAAGCCGCGCTGTGCGGTAGGATGGGGAGCAGGTGTTGCTGCCGCCGGAGTAGATGGTGTACTTTTCCTGAAGATTGAAGAGGAAGGGGCGAGCCTGATAGGCGTGCCCACAGACGACCCAACATGGTGCGACGGTGTTGATGGGGCTACCTCATCTACAGCCATTGCATCTGAGGGCGCAGAAGTAGACGAGGCAAAGATAGGACGAGTTGATTGGCCAAGAAGAGATTCTGCTTGCGCCGGGTCCTAGAATGTTTCATGAGTCTCAAGGCGACCCATGCTACCAAATGATTGCACTCACGCTCCATTTGACGCCAACCATCCAGCTGCCTCCCAGGATTTCACCGTTCTTCCTCACAGCCCTCATCGCGTCTCCCGCATCTCTGTATCCTATCCTGAAGCAATTGACAATATCCGCATTAGGGTCCGCATCTGTACACTCGCTCTCCGAAAGCGATTTGAAGTATTCTACTGTTACAGTGTATTTGTCAGGTGGATAGCCAAAGACGATGATGTATATCGGCTGAGAGTTTGACGTGGGGGGTGTACGAGCAGTCCGGCGGAAGGCAGGTGATTCAAACGTGGACGACTGTAATAATACATATTAGAGAATAGTATCATGTAGGGTAAAGCATGCCACGAACCTTGGCTTGGAAGCGTGTTGAGTTAGTAAAATTCGGTTTCTCGTTCGGTATATCATTAACAGACATGGTAGGGGGAGCATCCTCGTCAGCCAGGGTTTGGCGTTGTCTGTAAATCATAAGGAGGGGAACGAGATGGGTCGAGTGGCCTTTCGCACCGTGTGTTCTGAAACATGGAATCCATACCAAAATCTGACTTCATCAGGGAGTGATTCATTGTCGCCTTTGTTTTTACCAAAGGTGTCTCTTCCATACGCTGGGCTCCTTGTCCATGAGGAGATGACTGCTAGAAAATGAGTGTCTCGAAGCCACGGCAAGGTAAAGAACTGACGCTGGCCTGGGATGCACTCTGAGATGAAAATAAGTAAATGCAAAGTATTGTGAATGTAATAAATGAGATTACCAAAAGGTACCCAGATTGATAGTTGCTTCGTGACTGAGACAGTGTGTCGACACTGAAGGAAGAAGAAGGGTTGAGATTGGTTGAGGATTGGCCCCAGTTGCTGGTGGAAGTGGACATTCCAGCGACGGAAAAAGAGGGATTTGTGTGATGCATGGTTTTGGATGGCCTGCAGAAGTTGGTTCAGAGTGATCACCGTGCGGAGACAAGGGATGTTCGGAGGCGCGTTGGCGTTTGTTTGTCAATGTGACGAATGGGGAAAGAGGCGGATCTCATTCCGTTTGTGCCGTGGAGGTGATTTCCAAACTAGGAACCTCATCCAGAACGGACTTGTCAAATCCATCGAACGAACATTGGTGCCCTGCCCGGAAACTATCTCATCTCGTGTCTTTATACGCTTTATCTGCACCTCTCCATCTTCCGTAGCCCTTATTGTCGGTCATGGCCTTGATATCTTTCAAAGGGTCAGTTGCCCTCCGATCTCAGTGACCACACCTTACGGCAATGTCCATAGGAAGAAGAGGGCATCCGACGACGATCTGTCCTCTCTCTCTTCAGTGCCTCCGGAAGATGAACCCTTGAAACCTGTCAAACGCGGTCGGTCTTACTCTTACTATTGTCTATACAGGCTTGCTTACTATCATCATGCTAGCCAGAAAAGCAGAAACTAGAGGTTGCCCCATATGCGGAGAGCAGATACCACTTAGACTCATGGGAAAACATGCCGCACTCGAAGCTGAAAGAGTCGAGGAGATAGTGCGGAATGTTGGGTCGATGGATGTTCTCCAGGATTTTGAAGAGGACGGATTTGAGGAAGGGTGCGCATATTCTACCCTTCCTTTTCATCCCCAGAGCATCCAACGAACATTTATTACCAGGTCTAGCACGCTTCGATCTCGGCGCTCAGCTATTAAAGCCCGTAAATCGATGCAAAGAACTTCTTCCACCCCGGACGTGGCGTCCGTCAACAAAGCGATTGGTGCTATCAAACGAAACAGGAAGCAGAGGCATGCAAAGCTACGGGAAATGACTAGAGATGACGAGGAAGGCACTGTCTCAGCATACCGGTCTCGCATGAATCGAATGGGTGAGGTCTCATGTCCAATATGTTTGCAAACAGTACACGGAGATCAAGATGTGGTGGATGCGCATGTAGACGCCTGTGTAGCAGGTGCGGCGTCACGAGCGGATGAAGAGAGAAGACGGGAAGAAGAGGAGGCAAGTCTTAGACGGCAGATGGAGGAGGAAGAGATGGTAGACATTGACGACAGTGATGGGGGACCTTTGGGTCATGTTGGAGACGTCCGAGGGATGGGTTTTCACACTCGAAATCAAAATGAACAGGATGTCGAAGATGATGTTGATATTGACGGCGACGATGAGGTCGTATTTGGAGATGCTCAGTTTACAGAGAGCGACATAATTGGTACTTCCAGCCAGCCAACAGACTCCTCTGTACTTGGAGAAGGAGACGAAGCACGCACCCTGCGGGATCTCATTGCAGAAGGCAAAGTCGTTCGCCACACCAACTTGAACTACAACAACACTTCAGGTCTCGAGGAAACTGTTAGCTTGAATCACACCGACCAGCTTGACCTTGCTATTACTGCCGCACGCTCGAAGGGTGACCAGACAGGGTTGCTTCATGCGTTGGATAACAAAGCCAAACACCTGGTCAGTTGCTTTTTCACNTCAAGGTACCTTCCGTTTCTCAAATCCAGTTCTATACACCAGGAGTCAATACGAACCTCCATATCATGTCGAATCTGTCTGGATCCGTATAATGAGCCCACAGTGTCTACAGGATGCTGGCACGCATGTTGCAAAGATTGCTGGTTACGATGCTTAGGTTCAACCAAACTGTGCCCAATATGCAAGCGAATAACAGGGGTGAATGAGTTGCGGAGGATCTACATGTAGATAATTCTACACTCATGTTAAGCTGTTCACTAAGGTGCCTGTTCAATCCTGAGTACAGATGGCTTTTGGGCGAAGACCTTTCTCTCATCCTAATTTGACTTGCTCTGATACCTGAAGGCTGAAGGAAGATGACAAAAGTCAGCAATAGGATTCCGAAAGTACAGTCACGTATATAATCATATCTGGCCTTGTCATGTCCGCATAAACGCGAAGGACCAATGCTTAAACCACATCAAACGAGGGTTAACGAGCACGGTGCACTTCAAGACCCAAAAAGGGTGTTTCGGAGCGCAACAAATGTTACGCTACCACGACATGTATAATCACTTGAAGAGTACGCAAAGAAACTATACTCACTCACTGCTACTCATCACAAAATGACGGTGCTTGACGGGGTCGCAACGAGAATGGAGAGTGGGAAGTATTATTGAACAATGTAAGGACCTTAATATAGCAGACACCATACAGATGCAAGACGTGAATGGAGGAGTTCAAGCCAGAGGACTGATGAGCCTGAGAATATGTGTCACCATTGGAAGTAGCAAAAGAAATGATAGAGGCGTACTTGATGAGAGAGGGTTGAGGGTTACTTCTCGTGAAGCCAACGTAGATGATGAATGGTACCCAGCCATAATGCAGGACGGTCTGTGTGAGGTCATGAATAAGAGGTAGTCCGAAGGAGGTATCACTTGACGAAAATAAGCTTACACGACCGACGTCGATAACCTTTGCAATTCTTTCCTGTAGTATGCATGTTAGAGAAGCGTAAAGAAACTGAGGAGAAACCGCTTGCCTTAGTATCCTCGGAGGGCATCGTGAAGTGAGAAGGTAACGTTTTGGTGACCACGTGGTCATGCCTAGCCGATAATTTTCTAGTCTCATTTTTGATGGCATCCTTTCGCCTCACACATCGATCCCAAAAATGCCCATCGGCGTCCAGTCTTCCGCCGTCTACCTACAAAATGCACCATCGAGTGCTGCCCAAAACTTACCGTAAATATTAACCCGACTTTTCCTCGGTTTCTGGTTGTAATTAAATAATCACGAACATATAGACGAACCCCAACAAGCGTAACGATTCACCCTGCCGCCCTCTTCTCTATTCTCGACCATTTCTTGAGGCGCAAAGATGAACAGCCAAGGGTGATTGGAACTTTGCTTGGGACACGGACAGATACGGAAGTCGAAGTCCGATCTGCCTTCGCAGTATTGCATAGTGAAGATGATGAACGTGTGGCTGTCGACATGGAATACCATCGGACTATGCACGAGCTTCACACCAAAGTGAACTCGAAGGAGGTCATTGTTGGATGGTATGTCTAATTTCTCCCTCAGGTCCTCTGGTCCCCGATTGATTAATATCATTCGTTAGGTACTCAACAGGATCCAATCTCAACACATATTCAGCCTTGATCCAGAATTTTTATACACAAGAGACGGCCCCGCATCAAGCTGTTCACGTTGCTGTGAATACTGGACTGGAAGAAGGGGAGGAAGTGGGCGTGAAAGCATATCTTAGGTATTGCTTGTTTCCTTTCACCCGTGTCTTTTTAAAACATACATTAATCCAATTTAAAGTTCCCCTGTGGGGGTTTTCCCAAAGCCCGAAAACTGTGTATTCCTCCCCCTTCCTGTTGAACTTCGTTTCTATGATGCCGAGCGAAGCAGTCGTAAGTTTAGGCTTGGAGGAATTATGCTAGCTAGTACTCAGTTCCCGTTTTAGTGGACCTCCTCACATCTGCGCGACGGTGCCTGCCTCTCCGCTCAGTGACCTCGAACTCCTCGAAACTACATTACAGCACGTCACGACACTCCTAGATCGAGTTTTGGCCTACGTTAGGTCAGTAATCGCTGGTGAAGTGAAGGGAAATCAGGCCGTTGGCAGATATCTTATGGACACTGTGGGCGCAAGCACCGACGAACTACTAGAGAAGGGCAGTTTCAATACTGCTTTGCAGGTAAGCGTTTTTTTCTTGCCACACAGTAGCTCTAAATACAATCACTGACACTGACATTTCTCAAGGATTCTCTTATGGTGACCTATTTGGCCAACTTGCTCCGGGCGCAAGCTGAGCTTTCCTCACGGTTGGCGCTCGTCAGCGCATCGTGATAGCCCACGCTGTATCTATAACTGTATGATTTATTGTGTTGTTCGATTCACCGTCGCGAGGTTTGCGGTATTCATTGAGTGGGGTGCCGATCCCCTAAATATTCAAGTACAGTACGATAAATAAACCGTATTTCAGCCATCAGCTATTGAAGATACGGGAATGTTGTAGGTCATGACGAGATGCGAGGATCTCCCCCAATGGCCAAGTGTTGGCTGGCCCTTCCAACTCCTCTGTTGGATCTGTACGCAGGCTCTTACACTTCTCGGTTTCTGCTGCTACTATGGGTCTGACAAGATGAAGGAGAATTTGCTGTGAACTGTATGGCCCTATTTCATTCAACCTGACGGATGCAGAAAGAAGGCTGCGGGCATGTAGGAAGAGGTGCAAGTATTGTGATCTTTCTATCTCGTTTCATCAGAGACACCTAGTTTGTTTACAAAGGCCTGCGCACCTAATGACAAGCCTAGTGCTGCTGTGAGAACACCCCAGCACACCGGTAGATGTCCTGGAGTAACCTCTTTTCGAACGGATAGTTTATAGTTATCCATTAGTTGCACCATCATTTCATGAGATCCTCCAGAAAAACCAGGCGGAGAGGAAAATCCCTTCGAGTAGAGTGTGAGAAGCGCTACGCCTTGCGATTTTGAAGCCCGTCTGGCGACATGGTTGAGAGTCATACTATCATAGAGTGCGTCCAATAAGTGGAGTTTCTCGACGATATCTTCCAAGATGACTCCAGAATCCACTGCCTTGTGGGAATCAGAAACAAATGGCAAGGCTGAGCGCGCATAGGACGCTAAACTGTCCCGCAAGAAAGTGATAGTTCGATTTGGATCGCCACGGCCAAAACCATGTTTGATGTAGGACTCCAAGCCTGCAGAGGCCACGAATGAGCCAGTGGGAAGGTTGCTGTCTGAAAGAAGTAGCATAATGTAGGTTTCGTCTTCGTTGTCCATGGCTTTGATAAGATAGCAGCAGAAAGCAGCAGATTGAAGCTGTAATAGATCATCGGGATCCGGACCGAGATGGTTGCGGCTCCGTTCCGTTCCACCACACTAGCAATCACTTGCACCTTTTTCCTATCCCTTTCCCACCTACTAACCCATCTATCTCACGACATATTCATGCGTCCGTTTCGTGTACGCAGTTTTGTATCTTCCCAATCTAGACGCTCCTTAAGCAAGGCACGATCGCCAGCGCGATATTCTCACGGACATGCTCATAGCTCCTCTGTAGCTACCCAAGTTGTGCAGGAAGTCCAACAGCACAATATCCATGGATCTCAGCCAAGCACCCATCAAAATCCACACCCTAATTCTCCGCACCATCGTCATAAGGGAAAGCGTAAAGGTACGCTCCCCTAAGCCCTTGACAACCTCCTGTTGCTACAGCATCCCTCATTCGACAGCCGCACCTCTTGAACACTATCGCAAACTAGTCGCCAGTGGTACTCTGCGTGGAGATACTCACCAGACGCGCATTATTCAGAAGCTACAGGATTTGCATGATCGATTACTGGCTTATGCACCCCCTCCAGTTCCCCACGCAGCTTCGGAGACCGGGGGCTTGGTTTGTGAGCTATTCTACAGCACGGCCGCTACTAATTCTGTTTTTTTTTCGACAGTTCTCATCTATATTCTCTCGATCGGACCCAATGCCCGCTTCCCCTCCTGAGAATGCGCCTCGGGGGCTTTACCTATTCGGAGACGTTGGTACAGGGAAAACTATGCTGATGGATTTATTTTACTCTACTATACCTTCCAGAATAACACGCAAGAAACGTGTTCACTTCCACGCCTTCATGATCGACGTACACAAACGTCTCCATGCTGCGAAGATCGCCATGGGTAGGAAGGGTGGTGATCCCATTCTGCCTGTTTCCAGAGACCTTGCCAGAGAGGCCTACATACTCTGCTTCGACGAGTTCCAGGCAAGTCACTATTCTTCCGGGCTGTGAGACGATAACCAAACGGAGTCTATCTGGGTAGGTGACAGATATTGCGGATGCCATGATCCTTCGGCGACTTCTGGAGAACCTCCTGAATTTCGGTGTAGTCTGTGTAATCACGTCAAAGTATGTCTTTTCTTATCCTCAACTCGTTCTTGTTTACTTACTGTTGTCTCAACAGCCGTCACCCGGATGATCTCTACAAGAATGGCATTCAGAGATCCAGTTTCATCCCCGCCATAGAACTGTTAAAATCGCAGTTTGAAGTCACTGATTTAGACTCCGGAACGGACTACCGTCGCATACCTAGAGCCCTCTCCAAAGTCTATTACCACCCCCTTTCTGACGAGAACAACTTGGAAATATCCAAGATCTTCAAATCCCTCACATCCGACCCTGCCGACCCCGTCATCTCAAACAGACCTCTCACAATCTGGGGGCGCAATTTACTCGTTCCCGAAAGCTCTAGCAAGGTGGCTAAGTTTACGTTTCGGGAGTTGTGCGGGAAACCGCTGAGTGCGGCAGATTACATTGAGGTCACCAAGACTTTCCGAACTATATTTCTAACGGACATACCGAGAATGGGATTCGATAGCAAGGATATGGTGGGGCTAGGCTTTCCTTGCGCATAATCGTGTACTCAATTAAACATAGGCCCGCCGATTCATCACATTTATCGATGCGTGCTACGAGAGCAAGGTATATATATATCTGAAAAGTTGGATGTGTTTGCTCACAGAAAGATATCTGCAGACGAAACTGTTTGTGACCTCTGAGGTCCCGGTGTTTCAGGTTTTCTCAGATGACAGAGGTTCAGAGCCACCGTCAGAGCAACAAAAACTCATGGAAGACCTTGTATGTAAATCCCACTCTGAGTAACTCTTACAATGTCCTAACGAGTTACTAGGGTCTCGCGGCTCAAGGTGTTCGAATGGCCTCGATGTTCTCCGGTGATGAAGAGGTGTTTGCATTTGCCAGGGCGTGCTCTCGTCTGGTGCAAATGGGAAGTAAAGAGTGGGCGGAAACTGCTGGAGACCTAGATTAGGTTTGGTTTCAAAGTAGCCATAAGTTACAAGGCTACTTAGTATCTTCCTGTGGATACACATATCCTCACGCTATCACCTATTGACTTAGACGACAGAAACACACAGCTAATCAAAGCAAATGTAATTGATAACAGTACAAATTATGTTGTGACTTCTGTCGCCCTACATCACTGGAGAAATCAACTAGAATCCATCTGTCCGCTGTCCTCCCCTGGTGTCTGCAGACCCTCGCGATGCGTTTGTGTTGAATGTCTGAGAGGCAATACCCTCTCCTGCTTGAGCACTCCCTTTGGAAAGGATGGTCTGCACAACATCGATGTCCTTTGAGGAGCCAAAGACAGTTTCGAGAGTTTGTTTCGAGGCCTTGCCCAGTATGCCCTGCTTTCCCTGGCCCGAGTGGAATACGTCGAATGCTGGTAGGAAATTAGCAGCAGAAATAGAACCGGTGAAGACACACACAATCAACGACTTCAGTTAGAGGAATTGAGCTATAGATGGTAGAATGATCAGTCTCTTTTGACAAAACCAAACAGATAAAGGTGTTTACGTGTCTGAGAGGTCCGATTCTGATCAGGGAACAATCCAATGCACGAAATTTGAGTAAAGACATACCTCCATCCTTCCATTTCAGATACTACACGTTCAAGGAAGTCGATTAAGATCGGTGAAGTTATGAGACGGGAGGGAGAGTGTTACCTCTGGCCTGTTCACCATCACGATGAACTCATCTGTCGATTGAGAGTCTGGCTTGTATACAACTTTGGTGATTTGTTTGACCATTTTTTGAGATGTAATGCTTTGTCTTAGTACTTTGGATTGAGTTGTAGATGTGGTAGATGGGAGAGGCTCTGTCCGGGTTGACGCCGGTTTATATCCTCTTGCTCAATCCATGACATCACATTGTGAATCACAATACGGGGCCGCGACCCCATTGACGTCACGCGACTCCCTGCCACTGGTGCCAGTCTCTGGCCCTGGGCACTTCAACCTTCAAGAGTCGATTGTTACGGCGTTACGCATCCAACCTGCACAACTTGAAAAAAGCAATCCTATAGGCCGCGATAGGATTGAAAAGAATAACTACTCTGCACTTTATCAGTAGGATAGCTTATGTTGGTTTTGAGGCGCATGATTTAACATCGAATCGAAATCTAGAACCTGTACGCACCTGATACTCCCAATCATTACCTCATACAAGTAGTGATGTTGCGTTTGATTTTGCCTCTCACTAGAGGGGTTTTTGGTCTGTCCCCTAGGATGAATAGTGATGGATATCGCCAGG